>JAMKCH010003357.1:0-63261 GCA_023653785.1 Ophioderma brevispina | reverse complement strand
TCAATCATTTTTTACAAGCTCTGTCTTTCTCAAAATACGTATTCACAAAAGTTCAAGATGTGATTGCGGCCGAAATAATGTGCAGCACTTACGCTAAAGGATCAGTATATGTGAAAAGGGAAAATTAGTAATTGACATATGAGGGGACCATATTAGTGTTGCAAGATATTTTCGTCGAAAAAAAAAACAGGTTTTTACGAATCTAATTTGTTTAAATACAATTTGTCATGTCATGTTTTTATTTTGTTACCAGATTTTGCGTCATTTGCTACACTTTCATCAACCCTGTCTTCATAACCAATCTCGAATTTTAGTTATAATTAAAGGTGTGCAACGAGAGATTTCATATAACAGGGTGTCCTTTAAAAAAGGTGAACATTCTGAGTTTTTCACTGGTTTTTGTAACAGCTTTCTATCAAAAACATCCCCATCTGAAAGGATATATTAAGCTAAGAATTATTTCTTTGGTGGCAACATTTGGGAAATTTTTTAATTTCTACGGAGCAAATAGGAAAGTTAAGCCTATGTTTTATATTGAAATATAACATTTCTTTACCAAAAAGTACAATCCCTGGGTAAGAAATATTTTAGTGTCTAATCTATATGAAATCCCTACATTTGACACCTTGCATGCACTGTTAAAAATAATTGTAAAAAAAACGGTATTTTAACTGGCAGCTGGGGCTCACAACACCAGTTATTTGCACCATTGGGAGCCCCAGTTGCCAGTTTAAAATACCGTTTTTACGGTAATTTTTAACAGTGTGGATACCTTAAAATCTCTCACGGCAATATTCTTGGTGTGACCTGGGATGGCACCCTTTACACAAATTAAAATGGAACTTGAATCATTTGACAGCACGTAAGGCGCACGTCCCTGTGCGTCGCTTAAAATTATTCGCCGTGGGCATTGATTTCTGTTCAATACGTTCAAAACAAGCAATACCTAGTCATTAATCTCTTAATTGGACTTTTTCAAACCTAGGAATAATTCATTCAAAAAACAAGTATTTCATTTTTTCTTTTAAAATATTAACATAATTATTACAGAACTCTACCTTCAGGTGGATTGTCATTTATGAATAAGTTTAATGGCTCTGGTATCCTTATTTTCGTGCACTGAGAAAAGTATCAATGCAGGCAGTTTGATGTGTTCATAAGTTAATTTCCATTGCCCAATGATTGCGTCAAATTGCATGATTGTATCCATACATATCCATAGAAATCAATAATAAAGAACCCATCATTAGGTTTTACAGAACATGCATTTAGGTCAGTTGTCAGTATTAATTTTTTCGACATTATCGAAAAAAATTCTATACAGCAGTTTAATTGCAAGTGTAGTGTAAATAAAGTGGGCTTAGAGTGGTAGAGAATTTATTGTACGGGGTGGCCTGGCGGGAAACTGCGGTTTGGAATGGAGGGGAAAAGTGTTTTATTTACTTTTAATATTATAATATTTTTATTTTTTTTAAAAAAAATAACTCAAGTTTTATGATCACACTTTATGATATAACATCTAAACCTTTATTTCAAGAGAATATGTCACAAATGAAGTCCTAGTTATCAACAGGAACTCGAGATCACTGTGATTCGTACGTTATGGAAACTGAAAACACTGCGTTTGAATAGATGCTAGGAGATCAACGAGATTTCATCCAAACTCTCCATTTTTTTTTCAACAATTTCAAAAAAATGTATTTACAAACTATATTCGGAGTCAGCGTATAAAATGGATTCAAATACGTCCAAACAAGCCTAGTCTTAGGTAAGTTGACATGGCTTCCCAAAACGAACTATGGCTCGGGAATGCACCTCAAAAAGCCACCGACTAATGTGTTATAACCTATACACAATGTACCAGGGACTGTGGAAGAGTTAACATGGCTACAGACGCAACATTCTGAGTTTAACTCTGGTTATGACAATAGCAAAGCAATTAAGAGTCGCTTCATCTAAACAGAATCTACCAGGTTGGAAGAGTTAACATGGCTACAGACGCAACATTTTGAGTTTAACTCTGGTTATGATAATAGTTATGCAATTAGGAGTTCCTTCAGAAGCCAACCACCAATTGCTTGTCAGCACCGCCCGGTTGTTCACCATTGTTCCCGGACTGTGAGCCCGAGGACTATATCTCCTGCCACACCGGCATGAACTGTCGGTCAACCGCCGGTGGCGTTTTGAAGCCATCCTTATAACTTATAATTTATCAAGAACCACATATCCACGGTTAGGCTCGTGGTAATAATAATTATAATAATATCGACATTTATATAACCCTTTTTCCACAGGATACAAACCGCTGTTGCCTATTATTATTACGCTGCCTTCAGAAAATTACCACAATCATAATTTCCATTCACTTAGGTCGGCATTCGACCAAGCGCACATCCCTATCAGCACAGTAGGCAATTGACATTAAAGAGACACTGGCACATTTGAAAAAAATAGTGCGCCCTCTAGATTTTCAAAATTGATATTTTTGCATGGTTATAAAGCTTTTATATACATCAGCCCTTACCTAAAATTATTAAAGGTGCGTGTTCCGATCGTCTTTGGGGACTCCCTGATTTACCCGGAAGTAGTATCGATTTTGATATCAGATGAAAGGCCGTATTTTTCTCATTGTCGTCCTGAAATTTGAGCCCTCAAATCCATTTCCTTCCCAAAATATCAACAAGAAACCGTCGTTTTAGTGGTTAACCATCAATATTAGCACAGTATTGAATAGGGCTTTGAAACATGCATTACTGCGTCTACCATCAAAACCGCAAGTTTGTTTCCCACGGTACTTGATAGGGCGTATGTGCAAGTGCCAGGCTCTCATATCAAGTAGAGAACACAATACACATAAATCGGAACAAGCACCTTTAAGCCCAAAGCAGCGCGCTTATGGGTAAACAGAATTAATGTCGCTGGCGACATTAACTCAGCAGACGACGCGGAAATGGCATGTAACACAAGAAAACACACGCTAGAGTTGATTCTCACGGCATGCACCTTGTTTGACCGATCTGTGACCTTTGTGGATTTAATATCAATGAGTACGAGTCTATGATATTCATATAATAGGCTAATTTGTTGATTAAGTTACGGCAAGCTTAAAAATTAGCCTACAAATTACCTGGATGTCTTTAATCACTTATTAATGTCACTCTCTGCTTTTGGGTATGTTATTTTTATGTGTAAAATATATCTCTATTCTTCCAATGGCCAAGACTATCATTTGCGAGCAATTTGAAGAAATTTCATATTTTCTGAAAATATGCCAGTGCCGCTTTAAGTATCTTGTTCAGGGACACAAACACGTTGACTTTTTAAATAGGTAATGTTTTACATTTCTTACAAATAAATGCATAGCCAACCAAAATATTACACACGGATAATCTGTTATTTAAAGAAAAAAATGAACAAATGCAATTAGGAGTGTATTTTGAGGCATTGATTTAAAACAAAAATGCTTCACAGCAAGTTACTACTTAACCGTCTATAAATGTTTTGTGAGTTTTGCTAAGTCCCACTTAATCCTATTTCATTGGAACAGGACAAAATCATCCTTTCTCACCGAACAGAGGAAGTCAAGAGGGTTCAACAAGAGAAATGTCTTACCTTAAGTTTACAAGAATCCAGCTACAAAATCAAAAGATTAATAGTACCGTCAATGAAAGAAATATGAAAGCGCTTGTAGAATTCCCGTCACAAATGGCATGTAAAAGTCATCTCAGGTATAGTGTCCCACAAGCTACAGCTCGCACGTGTGCACGTAATGATGACATCGCGGATAAGTCAAATTAAAAACCACTCACTCTCCCTCTCTCTAGCTCTCTAAGTGTCCTGTCTAAAAATAAACTATTCAGATAGAAGTATCTTTCTACAGAATTAATTACATTAAAACATCACAGTTTTGCACTGCTCGGTGAAGAGTGACCTATGAGAACGTTCTAGCGAATGAAGAAATGCATGAGAAATTGGCATTGATATCTCCCAAGATTTATGAGTAGTAATAATATACACCGAGGTAGGTACACGTGAAATAGACTACACACGACTCTTGCAGCGTAACTGACAGCGGGACGAAAGATCGATGTGTGCCGTTTTGTTTACATTTGTAAAATCTCAATGGCAGAAACTTGGCTTCCTTATTTGCAAAGTATTTTATATGCAACCGACGAGACTACTTAAGCTTGTTTTCCTTTAATATTAAGTTTCCTATTGTTTTAAATATAAAATAAAACTGGGTTAGTGGACTACTTTTATGAAACAGTTTCCTGTAGAAGCTGCCAGAGTGTTTTTATTTACCTTTCGTACACCTTTTCTCAATAGATTAGTTGCTTTTGCTTAGTTAGCCACCAAAGGCGCAAAGAACATGATAAAGATATTGCGAAGGTAAATTCACAAGTTGTGTATGCAATAATGTATATGGTGGTGGGCTGGATTTGTGTCTATTCCAGAGTGAGGATTTTGAGCGACCTCTACCTCCCATAGCTCTTTTTCCTCCTTTTCTAGTTCTTATTTCTTCTCAGCATTCCAGTTGCCTAGGTTTAGTGGATTAACATCAGTTAGGTAGGGTCAAAGGCACCTGTGCCCTGGAATGTTCAGAGTCCCTGATACCAACAATACATTGACCTGCGTGGACATACTCACAAAAATGGTCGGTGGTTGGTGAACAAGTGTATCGCCATACACCGGTTTGGTTGGCAACTGGACCAAATGCTTTACACTTTCCTTTATATCCTCATAGGTTAGGCTCGTGATTAAGCCATTAAATAACCTATATGCTGCTGACATACCAGCATTAAGGCGGAAGACACCACCAGGTTCAACGGCCAGTGGGTTCCAGACTTTATAGTATGCTGCCTTGTAGACCTCACTGATTGCAGAAAAGGCTTGGGGAGACAAACCTGAGGATAAATCCGGAGTTGAGTCCCGTAGGCGGACTGACTGCTCTACGCAGCACCAGTTCGGCAAATCCTGCGACGCTGCTTGCCACCAAATCTGTATCGTTTCTCGACGTCCGTTGGATATGTCTTCAGCGTGGAGAGGAGGATTCATGTGCATGGGCAACATACGAATCTCCATAGCAATTGCCTGGCATCGCGCCCTGGAGAGGACACAACCAGCTTCGCTTCATAGCGTAGAACCAACACGGGAAGTAGCAGTTACCGGTTTTAAGTACTTTGCTTGATTGGCTAGAGCTAGCGCAGGGGCTACTTCCGACGGTGGGAGGAGATCATCGCATCTCCTGGACAGATACCGCCCGCTTAAGCTGGGCAGCCCTCAGTCAATTGGGTGCTGTCCCGCCACAGTTAGTCTTCCTCATAGGGTGATGGGGATAGTGGACACATTCATGAAAAGCTTGACTTGCAAACTCTGCACTGGCAATCAAGATAAGAAATTCAAGAAGGGACAACTCCCCTCAGAGGGGATGTGGAAGGTGCGTTACCATGAAAACTTGGTTTAAGTGACAATCTCACAGATATCAATGCACTCGCCAGACAGCCATCATTAATAATAGCTCCTAAGACGTTGCCCAAAGTCGACATAGCCACCTTTACAAGAAACACGTTAGAAGATTCGGGTACACTCAAGGAAAAAAGACTACACATTCTGTTGGCAAGGGAAATCAGCGAAGAACCCCTTTCGTGAATGGGCGTGGGTTTTGCAGTTAGTAACTCCTTCCTGAGTTCAGTGAGCATGGTAACGTGGATCAGGAACGCCTTCTGACATTCGCCTTCCACCAGCGATGCCCAGTCTCCTCATCAGGGTTTATGCTCCAACCCTGACTTCCACTTCTGAGGCCAAGGTGAATTCTTTATGACAACCCTGAAGCCGTAATCAAGGGTATCCAAAGTGTGAAACACCTCCTTCTCCTGGCGATTTCAATGCGAGAGTGGGTTCTGACACGAGTCCTGGCAATCTTGCCTTGGACACTTTGGTGTCGTAAGGACCAGAACAATGGACAAACGTCTCTTGAACTATAAACTGTGTGTGACAAAAACTTTTTTCAAGACCAAACCTCAGGACAAAGTCCTGGCGCACCCACGCTCCAGCACTGGCATCACCTTGACCTGATCATCACAAGTCGATCTTTCATCAAGCCATCAACTCAAGGTCTTACCATAGTGCCGACTGTATACAGAATCATGCCTTGGTCTGCGCTAGTTCGACTGCAACCAAAGAGGATACACCGCTCTAAGCAAGTTGGTAAACCACGCATCAATACCATCACGATGCAGCAAGCGGACAGAGTTGAGCAATGTGCTGTTTCCATCAATGCAACCCATGGGCTTGGCTGGGCCATCAGGTGATACTGCCACAGAAAGAAAAATGGAACTCATCTGCAAGAGACATTCAGAGTCAGCATTCTGTATCTGGGAAGAAATCAAGCAGAACAACGATGGTTGAGGCCAAGTCAGGCTTACTAACTCCAAGTCATTAAAGACAAAAAGAGCAGTGTTCAGGGAGTATAAGAGTTCACCTTCCACACACAACATGAGAGTGCTCAAGCAGCTAGAAGTGAAGTTCAGCGGAAGGAGGCATGTGCCAATGAATACTGGCTGGAGCTGAGCGAAGAAATACAAACGCTTCTGAAACGGGCAACATCAGAGCTATGTATGATGGAAAAAGAAGGCTGTCGGGCCATCTCAGTGCAAATGGCGCCCCTCAAGTCATCCATGGTGAAGTCATCACAGACAGAAGTAGGCAGATGGAGCGCTGGGTGGAAAACTTTTCTGAGTATCCTCTACAGAAAAGGGATGTCACATCCTCAGCCCTTGACAAGATCAAGGTCTTCCTACAATGGCTGCCATAGATGCTGTACCACGTGGCTGAACTTGACATGGCCATCGACAGTCTATCATCCGGAAAGGCCCGGGGAACGAGGGAATACCACCCCAACTTGATCAACTGCTGTAAAAGCTCTCTGCTTCACCCAATACATGTAGTTTATCTGTCAAGGCGGGGAGGAAGGAGCTGTACAACAGGACATGAGCGACTCAAAGATCATCACCCTCTACAAAGAACAAAGGGAAAGAAGTGATTGCACAATTACAGGGGTAGTTCCCTCCTTAGTATTGTCGGAAAGTTTTTGCCCGTGTTGCGTTGATGCGTCTTCAAGTCCTTCAAGGGTGTATCCTGAGTCTCAGTGGGATGTCGTGCTGGCAGATCTACAATCGATATGATCTTCTCCATACGCCCACTACAGGAGAAGTGCAGAGAACAAAGAAGAACTTACATTGGCTTTCACAGACCTGACAAAGCCTTTGACCTGGTTAGCAGGAATGGACTGTTCCAAATCCTCCGGAGGATTGGCTGTACACCAAAGGATGCTGAGCATCATCAGATATTTCCACACTGACATGAAGGCAACGGTACAGTTGACGCACCGATCAGAGCCGTTTAACACTCGCAGTGGTGTGAAGCAAGGATGTGTTTGGCCCCAACGCTCTTTGGGATGTTCTTTTCGGTACTTCTGAAGCAAGCAGTCGGTACAGCAACAGAGGCATCTACATGAACCAGGTCTGATGGGCGGCTCTTCAATCCTGCATGCCTTAGAGCTAAGACAAAGGTTCGGCCGATAGTGATTCGTGACATGTTGTTTGCTGATGTGCTTGCCATTACTTCCAATTCCAATTCTAGGAAACTTGCGTCATTAGATCGCTTCTCTCAGGCCTGTAAGGACTTCGACTTGTCATCAGTTTGAAAAAGACTAATTGCTTTGTCCAAGATGCTCAAGAACCACCTGTAATCACAATCGACTTACACACTTGAGGTTGTTCAGAACTTCACCTACCTAGGGTACCCATCTTTGTGTTTTTTTTTTGGGACGAGTCTGTCTTCGATGCAGCAATCGGCAAACGCATTGGTAAATCTGCAGCTACTCTTGCCCGGCTTACAACGCGCGTGTGTGTAGGAAAATCCGAAAGCTGTCATTAAGACAAAAGGCAGCAGTTTACAACGCATGCATCATCAGCACATTACTGTATGGTAGAGACATGGACTACAGACTCTAGGCATGAGAAGAAAAACTCAACAGGCTTCCATCTGGCTGTATTGACCATTCTATGGTTTCACTTGGAGGAATGGTGCCCAATTAAGAGCTCCTGACTCGAATTGGACTCCCACCATCTATACATTTCTCAAACAACGCAGACTCCGATGGCTTGGCCATGTCCGTCGAATGGAGGATGGCCGTCAACCGAAAGAATCATGTATGCTGAGCTTAATTGGAAGAGGAAGTTGGTCGACCCATGCACCGCTACAAGGAGATTGTAAGCGTGATATGGGTACCCTGAACATCGACATTGGGTGCTGGGAGAAACTTGATGACAATCGTCACATTTGGCGGAGAACAGTGAACAACACTTGAGCTTGGCGAACAACAGATCATCAGCAAGTTTGAGAAGCAGCGAGCTAAAGAAAGTGCACTTTCAGTCCCTTGGATAGTCAGCTGTGGACATCCCAATTATGTAGCAAACATGTGGCAGAGACTGCACACTATAGATGGCATCTCAGCCACAGACGTCGCTGTTCACCTAACTGTGACTCAATGTGGGCGCTTTATCCATAGTCGCGACTGACGGAGGCCTGATGAATGTAACATACAGAATGATTCAGAAAGAAGTTACTATTTTGTCGTGATTTTAGTATAACAATCTAAAAGAGGTCTCTGTAAATTTCTGGATGTCTAAATAAAAAAAAGAGTTTTTCTTGTAATTTAATTGCCAAAAGAAAATACTCATTTGAATAAAGTCACCATTTCCGGACTCGAAACATATGGATAGCTTGCATCCCCCCCAAGGGGGTTTTCGATTCACGTCAAATCAATAACGAGACAAGTAGATCATGGTTGCACTATTATTGACAAAATAAAGTTTGGATTTTATTCTCGTACTCAAGAAAATCCCAACGTAATAAGTGATATTCCATTTCATTCAAGCAGTGTAATAAACGTTTTTTAATCGCAAACTGTTTCTGAAATTATGTTTGTAAAACTGCCCAAAACATGCAGTGAAGTGTTTCTTCTATAAGAGAAGTCCGTGCCAAGAGGAAACAAGTGCTAGCCGACTAGCGAGATCAAAATTCGATATCTTAAATTGTCCAGCATTAAAATTTTGCTTCTTGATGTGTTAATTTGACTATGACTTATGATAGTAAAAAGTTGACAATCGAAGTTGCACAAACCAATGGATCAGTACTTGTTCACCCTGCATTTATATTGATTTATTGATTCAGTGGTGTAATTAGAAACTGATTCGAATTACCTAGATGTGTACAGTGAGGATTTTTTGGTTAAATGTATAACTCGGGGGTTTAGCACGAGGAAATTCCAAAATTCTTGTTTTAATTAGACATTCCAAGCTGAGTCTCTAATTGGATTCTTTCGAATGATATACTAGTTTTAGAAGGTAATTCCTGCCGATTTGCTATAACTACTACAATAAAACGAGTAACTTTATTTTGAATCAGCTTGCTACATCGTTTCTATCCTGTTCGTGATTTCCCTTTTAAGTCTTCTTGGACGCGGCTATCCGATTGGTCCTTATCAGTAAACCTTCATACTTATTCTTACCATTTTCGTACACTTACCCCTTATAGATTAGTTGACTGCGTATGAGCAAAAAACATTGCAAGATATCATCAAATTAATCTCACAGTGAATGTGATAAAGTGTACGTGTATTTCCTATATGTTTTGTAGTCTTTATTTGTAGTAAATATAGTGTTAAACAGTTAACGGTCCATTAACATTCAAAACCCATCTACAAAAAATCATTCATGGACGTCCTGGCCTTGGGTTAGTCCGGTTAGTGGAAATTGCTCCTAGATCTAAGAACACAAATACAGCTACCCGCTCACTATAACCTTCAGTCTTTAGCGGTGATTGTCAGATTGTCCTCTAACTGGCCGTATAGGGATTTACATGTATGGAAGACAATAAAGGGGGATAAGGAGCCAGAGAAAGCAAGTATTCGTTCGCACTGTTTATATTTTGGTTTAGAATTCTTTCGCTAGCTGAAATGAGGCTTTCCTTAAACAAAATCGATACAATCCCCTGAGGAAAAAAGTATGTTAGTAAGACGGCCAAAAGTGATACATAACCGATTACTTACCTTCTATATCTGTCTAATTATTTCAATACGCCCAGTCACCGTTAGTCAACGATATAAAGTCCATATTGCTATAGCAACAGGGTTCACTTGACCTTATTTTGTCTCAATTCGTTACTCGATTAGAAAAGGCATTTCCCAAAATAGCAAATCATACTCTGACTTGTCACCAATACTTTACCGAAAGATTCATTATGTTAAGAGCATTTTAATCTCCACCTCTCCTTAGTTACCTTGCCTCTCTGGGTAAATTGTCACGGATTCTTGGTAATCAGGAAGCTGACAAGATTTTCTATCGTAAATTTAATCCAATTAATTCAAACAGAATATATCACTATAATCTATAGACGTAATATAGGTTTTCCCGTTCAATTTCGCACAATGTTCATCCGAGTTTAACCACAAGTGTTTCAAATTCCGTCCCAAAAAATCGAAAGTGTGACTTTTCCCATTCGATTTCGTCTTGTTCACCAACAACTTCATACCTGGGTGCACTCTAACACTCGTCAATGGTCGCACCGGTTCGTCGTGATAATTCAAATTCGTCGGGTTTACAATTACAATTTCGTTGTAAATGGCCAACCGATTTCGTCAATGGTCATCCGGATTCATAAAAATATCATTCGAATTCGTCGTATAGGCCTGCATTGGGCGGATATCATGCATCATGGGCTATCCCCATTTAGAGCATTGATTTAAAGCACTAAGTTGAAAACGTCAAGAATGCTAAAAGTGGAATATAATAATAAAGCTGAGTCCTATTAAATGTCAGGGAAACAGCTGTGGCAAATAAAAAACGGTTTACAGAGTGTTAATTTATCTTGTAGCCTGTCATCCCCGGTTTTGAATCCGGTGTAGAAGTAATCATTGTCCGCCGTACTCATAGTCCGGCTACAACGGTAAAGAATAGAGCATCGATCAGTTGACCTCTTCACGCAACATTGCTTCATCTCACGCTTATATTCCGTTTCTTCTATGGAGTCCCGGACTCTGGCTACCGCCGGGACTATCTCTGGCTTTCACACCCGTGAAAACAACTAAACAAAAACTGAAAACCTTTCCCCCGAGCTATTGCCATCCTTCACTATGTTTATGTTTTTTTTATTTTATTATGCGTCGGATAACATAAATCTAATAATGACTTGGATGTGAGCAAAACATTCAAATCAGGAAACCTATTTTATAGAAGAGTATCATTTCCACAATGCAGCGAATCTGATTGGATAACTGTGTACTGAGTTTTGTCATTGCACGATGCGTCTAGTAATATGCGTAAGCGGTTTTCGCTTTGATTTCGAGCATAGCAATATGAGGACAATCTAATAATAATAATAATTAATAATGAAACTAAATACACAGGCCATTTACAATGCGCCTTTGCCAGAAGGATACAAAGCACAACACATGAAACAAGACAAAAACAAGCAAAACAATCAAGAGAAAGGATAAGTTTTGAGAAGTGATTTGAAGCTGTTGAATGGAGGTGCAGAGCGTATACGGACGGGATCATGTTCCATTGCTTGGGAGCAGCTACTGAAAAAGCCCTATCCCCGGCACACTTGTGTGTCTTAGGAACCATGAGGTTAATTTACTATTGTTTATGAATTGCGTTAAAGGCTGGGTGTTTTTCCGTATGTTGAGGCTTTCCCGGCTCAGTTCGTGATTTTTCAAGAAGCCACATTCACATATTTCTTAAAATGTTATCTATTACATACCGACACAAAGCCATCCTCGATCTGCATACTTTTAATGTTCACATGGTTGCCATGCGCAAGCAATACGAATAAGCCTTCTTTAACAATATGAACTTAAAACACAAATAACAAACTATGGGAATGACTTTTAGACATTGATCACCGACCACTGGTACCTTCCGAGAAAATTATGACCTTGTTATTTTTTGGTTGCCATGGCAACCAGGAGCTGACCAAGTAACCGAGTCACACTTTACATTGAAATTTTTAAACGAATGTTGAAATTCAAAAATGGAAAGGCATGGTTTCAGATTGGTTTGCCAAGTTTCATTCCCATATACGACATTTAGGAGTTGTTTTGAAAATTGCTTTTTTTGGATTTTTTTGACGAACTGATCGCTAAGTCTGTCAAGATTGTGATACGTCGAGGGCGCCATTGCATAATTGAAATCCTCTGCATTATATGTAGCATTAATATAATAATAATGAGGATTTGGATTAAAAAGTCATTAAATTGTAACTGTTTTTTTTAGTCATTGATGATTCTAAATATAAAGGGTGAGGAATAAACAAATACATTCGAAAATGATAATACACAAACAAGCCGGGATTGCCAACATACTTATAATACCCAAAATAAAACTTTACAGAAAGGTCATACGGTGTATTTAAGGCCACCCAAATAAAAAAGGAAATTTAGGACCGGTCCAATTTTAAAAGGGGGAACGCTTTCCGAAAAATATTACATGTGAATTATTGGTCGTTAAAACACTTGTTACCAGATTTTGCGTCACATGCTATAATACATGTACTTTCATCAATTCTATCTTCTAAGCAAATGTCGGATTTTAGTTACATCCTTAAGAATAATTAAAGATAAAAAAGAATTTGAGAGGCAAAAAAATTCTATACCTTGGCCGGTAGAAGTTCCAATTTTCAACGTGGAAAATGTTCTTGTGTTACAGCCCCAAGACTTAGCATGATTTATTTCACTTTAAGCAAGATTAAGTCATAAATTAGCACATGAAATATTATAAGATGTCTGGGTAATACAATGTGGGATGTACCCTGTTTTGTGTGAATGCTGGTGTGTATGTAGCAATTAGAATTAAGAGAACCAGGAGAATGTTCTGGAGTTACTCAAAGTCCAGGAGAATGACCAGGAAGGTTTCCACTGATGAAGATAGGTGGCGCATTGCTGCATAATTACACAGTCGTGAGTAGCTGCTATGAAATCCTCAACCATAGAGTACATGGCATTTCCAGACTTCTGATGTAATGGACTATATTTAGCACAGGACTCATATAGAGGGACCAGGATCCTTCTAGTATTGTTGGAGGATAATATAAAGCTCGGGTGAGAGAAGATGAGTCAGAGTATAGCAACATTATTACTCCAAGGAGAGTTTTAATAACATCTTGCTCAGTTAATTAGCAGACGTTTCCAAGTTGACAGTGACAGTAATCACAGTCTAGTATAATCTCCCATATAGTGACATTGTCCTAGTAGTCTCAGCTCCAGCAGTTTCGTACGATTGTGTAGCCGGGTTCGGTTGGATTCCGTGGCCTCTGAGTTATCCAAGGATAAACAAGATACAGCACTTTTGGACTTTATAATTTAGTCAACCTCCAAGCCTCGGGAGTCATTAGGAGCTGGTTTTATTCAGTAAGGAAAAGTCGTCGTGGACAGGTCCCACTATTGGAAATTGGAGTGTTGCACTGGAATATTCACCAGGACTCTTTGAAAGTTCGGCATCTTAATTGTAATCTCGCTGCAGCCGCGTCGCGGCAAACACCAGGTAGTAGTTTAGTCTTCATAAAAATAACAACTTATACAGATAAATCTTGATATTTGATACCTATTGTGTTGATTGAGACTGATTTAAACACACAATAAAATAAATCTTGTTAATTTGTAATCAAGTTCACCGTGTTGTGTATATTAAGGAGTTTGAATCGTAGGTTTGAGGGGTTTGGCTTGGTCAAGGTGACCGTAACATCTTGTGTGCCGGGCTGGACCATTAAGATATCAATGGAGTTGCATCAGTTGGACAGGCGTACGTCCAGTGCGCCCTTAAAATTACCCAGGGTATATTCTCTTCATACACGCAACAAAAATCGCTGTATGTTTCCCGTAACACGCCCGCGCCCCGAGAGTTTATGATTTTCTGGCCCGGTTGAGGATGCTGAAACCCTTTTAAAAAGTTACTTATTTTGTATTTTAAAGAAAATATCAAGGCTTCTTGTGATCACATCTTGTGAAATGTGAATGTTGATTTTAGTAGATTTTAACCAAAAGAACAGTTGCAAAATCATCTAAATGTTAGGGTGGTGTATTTGACCACAATATTGTATTAGAGTACACTAAATGGTCGGGTGAAATGGCTTGTTGTTACTGCAGAAAATAAGAACAATTGAAACAATGAATAATTGAACAATTAAAATAGTTGCCCATTATGATTTTCAAAAAAATGCTACGGGAAAAATACATTGACTTTCAGTGGCCTTTAAACCTGTCATTTGACTCCTTTTACTGCGTATGTAATAATCGTACGCATAACTAGGAATAAATTCATTAATAAAAACAAGATCTTCCTATTTCGTTTAAATACTTAAATCGTTCTAAAAGATTTGTATTTATCGAGGTTTTTCGTTTGCATATTAAGAAAAAACATCAATGCAGGCAGAGTTTGATCTGTTCATAATGTAACTTGTCATTCCAGGATGTGTCAAATTGCATTGATTGTATTCCATACTACCATAAAAAAGCAATTAAAAAACTCCATCATTACGGTTTCCAGCACAAGCATTCGTCAGTATTATTTGTCGAAATTGCGAAACAAATATTTTCAATACAGCAGTTAATTGCAAGTTTTAATAAAGCGGGGGTGTTTAGAATTGTTGCAATTTTAATATCTATACATTTTTAAAAACGGAACAATACTTAAGGCCCTTCATTACCTGGATTCTTATTACATCATATAAATAATGTAGTAGTAGTAGTAGTAGTCTCATTATTATTCAGGGTTTAACCCCAATCCAGGTTGTACACAAACTGCGTCTTCCCATGAGACCCTGATACATATTTACAAGTATCATGAACAGGTATTACAAACTTCTAAAACTTATATAAGAAGACTATTTACAATTGCAATATAAACATTACATGAATATAAAAAACCAAAAGATGCACACGTAATTTGAAAAAACAGCCAATGAAATTGGAACGTAGAGGTTTGAGGGATATTGATCAAATACTAATGTGGACTTGAACACATTTAAAGTATTTGAAGTCAAAACCACGCCGGAGTTGATTACCCGGATCCACCCTGTTGTCCGGTCTATGACCTTGTGTGAATATCTCTTATATTCATGTAAAAGGGGACACCTTCATTAAAGTTAAGGCACACTTAAAAGTTAGCTACAAATAACTTGGATGTCTTTAGCTCTCATATTATCCCCTGTTGTTTTGGGGTATGTTGTTATGCTGAATATATCAGGATTTTCCATTGGTCTAGACTATCACTTGCGTGCAAATTGAAGAAATTTTCCTATTAAGTGAAAATTGACAGTGTCGCTTTACTCTGGCGGGAACTTGGTTATTATAATAGTAAGCCATTAGGAAAAGTGGCGTCAGAAGCCAACCACCATGATAATAGTTAGGCAATTAGGAGTGCTCTCAAAAGTCAACCGCCATGACCTGTCGGTTCAATCAAATCGCCGGTTGAGTTTCAAGCTCCCCTTATAAAAACTTTATGACCAGCTCTCTTAAAACAATTTACTCGCGGTTAGTGAATGCTAGGAATAATTTAGGGGTTCACGTAGAAGTATTGTAAAGAAACGTAAAAATTTGACTGATGATTTTGTTAATTTCACTACGCAATTTGTCATATAAAGAAGAGTTTTTGCTCTTTCAATTTCGTCATGTAATTGCTTAATATTTTCTTTTCAACCAATTTGACAAATTACTGAGAAATAAAGAGGCATGATAGCAATATAAATAATATAAATATATATTATCCAATTTAGAAAACTCTTGTCGTTTGAGGAGGCAAAGTTTATCAAAGTAATAATCGGCCAATTAAAAGTAAATTGGAAATTACATGGCCTGCCTGATTAAAAACGTTGCACCATTTACAAAAAGAAAAATATCAATACGAATCAGCAAACATATACAAGAAAAGGTATCAAGGCTCTGTTTTGATTTTTTACATGGTTAAATATACACATCGGATAGTCTGGTATTAAAGAAAAAAAAATCGAAACAAATCTTTTAGAAGTGTATTTTTAAGGCATGTTTTCCAAAAAATGCATTACAGTTTATCTCGTTAATTATTATACTACGAACTCAACCGTCGATATATGTTTTGTGAAATTCTTGCAAATTCACACATAATTTTTTTCATTGGCCCAGGATTGCATCATCTTATACGTTATCTGACTGAATAGAGGAATTCGGAGAGTTACACTAAAGTGACGAAATGGCGTTATCACTCCGGTAGTGACAAGGGGGGGGGGTCCAAGAAACCACGTCCCGGGGGAATTTTGCCACGAAATTTATACCACTGTGAAGGGTCATAAGACACCGGAACAGCAATTAAAAAACGAATTTGTTATTTGCCTGCAAATTAGGGACAAATCATGTGTCAAAACACGCGAAACTGGTCAAAATTGAAATGGCATTGCGCTTACATCAAGCATTTGAAACTTATTTTATATTGATAACTATTCTAGAAGAACCAAAATTACATATAGTTAACACAAAAACAGCAGGTTTTAGTGAATCCTGTATTTTTATCGGTTGCCCACAAATTCCACGTCTTCCCATAGAGTTTGTGCAGTAAGGTTAGCAACGTCCACGATGGAATTGTTTGTTTTCAGCACATAAAGGGTTAATGATTTTTAATGTTATAATAATTGTTTATTACATGTATGGGTGAACTTATATCAGCAAAAAAAAATCGCTTGGTTCTATGATTTGTAACAATATTCTCAGATGGACTTTCGTTAGTGCCCAAGGGGGGTTCCATGGGACCCACTAATTAACTCAGTAACGGGCCGCGGCGATTTATTTTAATTATTTTGATATGAAAAGAAGCACATTTTAAAAAGGCAGATAATTACAAAAAATTGGCACAAAAAATCCCACGCGTAAAGCGGACAGCGCGAAAACAATTTTGGGGTCCATAGGACCCCCTACCCCTCCCTTGGTCAATTAAGTGTAAACAAAGAGAAATGTCTGACCTTAAGTGACAAGAATACCGCTACCAAAATCAACGAAAGCTTTTAATCTTTATTCAAATAGTACAGTCAAGAAAGAAATATGAACGAGTTTTCAAGAATTCCCGTCACAAAGGCATTAAAAGTCATCTAAGGTAGAGGTACCATACGCCACAGCTCGCATGTGTACATGTAATGATGACATCGCGATTAGTCAAATCAAAAACCACTACTCTCTAGCTCCTCTATTGATCTTGTTAAAAATACAACTATTAAAAAAAAAAAAAAAAAAAAAAAAATTACATTATTTTTTTTTATTTTTTTTTTTTTAGGCATCATAGATTGCACGCTCGGTGTAGAGTGACCTAGCGAGAAACATGCATGATATCTCGATCTCACAAGATTTATGCTCATAGAACACGTGAAATAGATTACACACGACTCTTGCAGCATACGATAGCTCTATTTTTTGAGATTTTGGCCCAAGATATGCTCATGACCATATGGACCATGTTGTTCTGACATATGGTCCTGTAGCATAATAATCTGGAAAAAATCCAAGGTCCAAATACTGCTCAGGAGGCATATTTGAATATGAAGAATATGCTCCTGGCAGATATTTGAATACACAAAGGTCCAGGAGTATATGGCAAATATTACTCCGGGAGCAGGGAGAAATATAAAGTCAAATACTGCTCAGGGCCATATTGCCATATGGTCTGGCGCATTTGATTACAAATATTTGTCCAGATATATGCTCCCACGACAATATGGTCCTGAAGCATTATGGTCCTGGAGAGAATTTGGGCCAAAATCTTCATTAAAGGCATACGCTTCGAGAGGAAGATTAGTGAATTTGTTTACATTTGTAAAATCTCAGTGGCAGAATTGTTGGTTCGTTGTATTGCAAGTATTTTTATATGCAACGACGAGACTAATTCAGCTTGTTTTCCTTTACTATTAGCTTTCTGTTGTTTAAATATAAAATATGAACTGGGTTAGTGGTTACTTATAAGAAACATTTTCCGACCGTGTTACTTACTTCGTACGATATAGATTAGTTGCTATTGCTTGTTAGCCAGCAAAGGAGCCAATACATGATAAAGGTATCACGAAGTAATCATGTGTAGCGAACATGTAAACATATATGTAAAAGTGTGTCTGTTCGTGGTTCTTTCAGTCTGCCTGGACGCTTATGTGTTCCTTATCTCTAATCAGTAAACCTTCAAGCTTAATTTTTTGTACACTTACCCTTTGAAGCTTAGTTGCGTAGTCACTTGCCTCTTTGAGATTTAATTGTCCACGGATTCTTGGCCAAGCATAAAGCTGACAAGAAATCTATCTAAATTTGATCCAATGTAATTCAAAACCGACTCACTATAACAAACAGACGCGAAGTACATATAAAACACATCCACTAACGGTGATAAGGCGCAAAAATGCAAAAACAAACATGGCAAACTGATTATTATCAATTTAGACAAATTAGAGAAAAAAAATGTTTGAAAAAGACTAGGAGAGCTAAAAAAATCCCGGACTCATAAGAGGGTCATGAGCGTTTGTCTTACACAGACCATTATAGAGTAGAATCCTGACATATAAGGCAACGAGTTTCCATGACTGAAAAATGCTACACCGGAGGATAGGATTGCCAGAACACAGGGGGCGTACCGCAAGGCAAAACCACCCAATGGCAGCAAAATTTCCAAAAATGTCCCCGTGACTTGTTCTACACAAGTGCTTAATCTTAAAGGGGAACTAATGCGCGGAAATTAGCCAATGTACATTCATTGTGGCAAAAATTGTGCCAAAGTGGTTGCAATCCTCAAAAATACCAAATGTTATGCCATTTCGTCCCGAGCCAAGGGACGAATCCGAATGAGTCGGGAGGAGCAACTATTCCCGCCTCGTCCCAGGTAGGGACGCCACTAGAACGAAGTGTACGGGTACAGCTGTTTTAGAGCAATTTAAGCAGGGCGACTATTTTTGGACAATTGTTGGGGCATGCAAGAGCTATTACCTCTGCCAAAAATCAAAAATCAATTCCGGGAATCTTGCCTATAGGCCTACAAAGGTCATGATTGTATGTTATAGCCCCCTCTATATGCCATTTTCCATAGAGAGGGGGGGGACGTGTTAAGCTAGATTTTAAAGAAAAATCATATTTGCCCGCAATTTACAAGGATGAAGTCAGTGGTATAAATAATCGATATTAGTTGTCAAAAGTGTCGCCGCTGTTATTTTTTGTTTTATTTGGTTTTATACCACAATATCTGGAGGCGCACAGATGACACGATAACATCAGTTTATACCAGAGGATAGTTGAAGTCATTCTAATGATATAGGGGACGATCAGATATGTAAGTGCCATTTGTAGAAATCGCACCAAAAAACCAGAATGGATGAACATGGGCTGGAGGTCGAGTCCTAGTCATATTATGGTCATGGGTGAAAAAATGCCATAACCCAGGCATGATACTTAATAGTGGACTCGGTTCCAGTCACTTATTAGCATATTCCTAATCATTGCCCATCAAAGAGCACAAACACCTACTAAACTTACATCACCACCACTTAAAACACGTCAATATTTAATTATAAAATGCACACCAAAACCAACATGTCACCGCTTAAATGGTTACATGCACATGAAGGACTACCAAAGTAGCAATAAACACCCTTGCTAGGAACCTTTATTTCGAAATACACGCTAGAGTCCGGGGGGGGGGAGGTCGGATTTATTTGGCATTTCCTCGGGAAAAATTAGCACTCTAGATATAAATGCCAGTAAAACAGAGCAATAAACATGATTAATGGTATTAACGAGAAGGTTAACTATGGTGATGCGGAAAGGTAAACCTATTGTTTAAAGTGTTTCTGTCGTGGATCTTTAAGTATGCCTGGACCCGTTATGTGTCCTTAGGTCTCTAATCAGTACACCTTCAAATTAATTCTTTTCGTACACTACCCCCTTGAAGATTATTGATTTCGATTAGTCACCTTGCCGCTTTGGAGATAAATTGTCACGGATTCGTGGCAAGACATTTAAAGTGACAAGAATCTGATCTAAATTTGAATCCAATGTAAGTCAAAACAGAATCACTATACAACAGACGCGACGTAAATATAAAACAACATCCACTTAACGGTGCTCAAGGCGCAAATGCAAAACAACAGGGCATAAATGCGTATTATTAACTTTAGCCAAATTAAAGAGAAATGTTTTGAAAAAGACTAGTAGAGCATTCTTTAAAAAATAGCGGACTCATAAAAGGGGGGTCATGAGCGTTTCTTGAAACCAGGACCAGACTAGAGTAGAATCTGGACATATTGAAGGCAACAAAGGGCCATAGACATGAAACGTCTCCCCGGAGGATAAGGGATTGCCAAGAACACAGGGGCGCGTACCGAGGCAAACACCCATCTGGCAGACAAAATTTCAAAAATGTCCCGGTGGACTTGTTCTTTATAACAAGTGCTACTATTAAGGGAACTTAATGAGCGGGAATTAGCCCCAATGTAATTCATTGTGGCAAAATTGTATGCCAAAGTTGGTTTTGCAATCCCTCAAAATACCAAATGTTATTCCATTCGTCCCGAGCCAAGGGACGAACTAAGGAATGAGTCGGGAGGAAAGCAGGAGCAAACTAATCCGCCCTCGTCACCAGGTCGGGTTACGCACTAGTAGAACGAAAAGTGTACGGGTTACTGTACAGATGTTTTGAGCAATTTTAAGAAGTGGCGACCATATTTGACCAATATGTGGGGCATGCAAGAGCTAGTACCTAGGCAAAAAACATCAGAAACTATCATTTTCCGGGAATATTGCCATATATATAGGCCGCAAAGGTAATCATGACTTGGATGTTAGTGCCCCCTCTATATGCCCAATCTTCATAGAGAGCAGACGTGTTAACCTAGATTTTAAAGAAAAAGAAAAATCATATTTGCCCGCAATTACCACAGGATGAAATGGTCAGTGGTATAATATAAATATATTTTTTTTATTTTTTTTATTTTTTTTATTTTTTGTATTTTTGGTTTATTCTGGTTTTATCACAATATATGGAGGCGCACAGCTTGACACGATAAACATCAGTTTATACCAGATTATGTTGAAGTACTTTCTAATGTATATAGGACGATCAGCTTTGTAAGTGCATTGTAGAAATCGCCATAAACCAGCAATGGCTGCACATGGGCTGAGGTTCGAAGTCCTAGTCGATTATACTGGTCTCATGGGGGTGAAAAAATGAGAATTACCCATGCATGATACTTAATAGTGGATGGCACTCGGTTCCAGTCAGTATAAGCATTTTCCAACATAATGCTTGCCCCTCAAAGAGCAACAACAAACCACACCAAGGCCGAAGAAACGGACACAACACTCACACCAAGACACACGGCAATTATTTTGTAATTATAAAATGCAAAACCAAAAACCAACATGTCACACTTTAACATGGTACACTGGTCACATGAAAGGACTACCAAATTAGAATATAACACCCTTGCTAGGAACCTTTATTTCGAAATACACTTGCTAGCGTCCGGGGGGGGAAGGTCGGATTTATTTGGCATTCCTCGGAAAATTAGCACTCTATATATAAATGCCCAGTAAACATGTATATAAGTTTATATAGATTCTATGGTGTTAAAGGCTCATG
Organism: Ophioderma brevispina; assembly: GCA_023653785.1. NCBI lineage: Eukaryota > Metazoa > Echinodermata > Ophiuroidea > Amphilepidida > Ophiodermatidae > Ophioderma > Ophioderma brevispina. The sequence goes on along the minus strand of JAMKCH010003357.1, from coordinate 41,569 downwards.
ATACGGTCATTTTTCTGTCATAACTGTGCGAAAACGGTTTACTGCAAAAGGCCACACCCATAAAACGAATCTTATACGTTAACTTCACGAAAAAATGCGATCAACTATGACAAATCAGGTCTTGGAAAGGAAATTTGAGCAAAATGTGGTGCGATATGAGCCAGATCCTGTCAATACGTCGGGTATACGTTGTGTTGCATGAGCGCCGTAGTCTAGTTTGCGTTTGTATACGTTCGTGCTCGGACCTTGTGGAGTCAATAGGCGAGGTAGGACCCCATATACATGAGAATGAGACTAAATTTGAATAAATAACGTTCTCAGCAGTCTAGGGATTTTTGAAATGGCGCGAAAATTGAATTTTCAAATGCATTTTCTCCAAATTTCTTCTACGAACTAAAAGTTCGCAGAACAAAATTGCTTTAAATGATGTCTTCTTGCCGTATGGTAAAAATTGAATGAATTCATCAAGCGGTTTTGGAGGAACCAATCAGGCATATTAATGCCGATTAGGGATTTTTTCCATAGAGCTCCAAAGCAGTCCGGCAACCTCCAAAATCCCAACCCTAGTATCGATAATCGGGCGTACTTCCCCCCGGTCAAGAGGGCCTGTCACAGTATAGCAATATAGTGCGGTATGGTACAACTTATTATTTGTACAACAGCAAATGGTACAATTCAGATATATGATTTTTAAACTCTCGTTTTTAAATTCCAATCCCGAACTGCAATTACTTTTAGGTAATATTTGAAAAAAAAGACACAAATTAAAACAACACTATTTTAATATAGATTCAGGGTGCCCCCAAAATAACCCATTTTTACTTTGACTTATAAACCTTGCAGAAGCTCCTCATGCGACGCCGTCATTTCCATTTTGAAATCAAATGCTGGTTCCACAAATTTCGACATTACCCAACGCAACATAAAAGCAACGTTTAAGTATAAACATATAGATATAATATAACAGCGACGGTCAGCAGTTGAGAATTTGTTGATTTTTTTATGTCTTCAATCCTATCCAATTACACTGAAATGGGGCAAACGGCGAAAATACTAAGTCTAAAATATTCCCCATATATTTGCTTCTTATTTAACAAAACGCTAATCGATCAACCCATTAGCAAGTTAGCTTTTACACTAGTTGCTCGAAGGTTAATGGCCAGAGCAATCAATACAACCCATTTGGAGTTTGCTTTAGCGGTTGTAAGACGATGTTAGTGTTTCTAATGTGGCAAATTTAAATTGCGACAAATTATATCGTTATCAATGCAATTTTAGCATGTTTTACCTAAACATTATACTACTGTTAAAATGTTATTTATATCTCATACTTTAAGTGTATGCAAGATGACTTGAAGTTAACCAAGTCACGCACGCAAGCCTGCTTTTTAACGATAGGCATCTAGCTCATTGTTTATCTATAGTAGGGGTGGGCAAAAGTAATTTTTTTTCCAAAACGAGTGAATTCTTAGGCCATTGTGGTTGCTGAAAATAAATCCGGGAAGCCTTTTGGCCTAGATGCATTTTAGGTTGGTAAAATGGCTTTTAAGTTTTGTACATGAAGTCAACATGGTCAATGAGATTCGGGTTTAATTTAATAGTCCCTTGCCCCAAATCTGACACACACAATTTACTTTATATTACATGCACACTGTATTAAAGACACCTATCAGTGATTTAGCTAAATCAGCAAATGTAAAAAATCATCAAAAATCAGATTTTTGCAGTTATGCCACAAGTACAGTATCCTAACATAACCCTTCAAATGATAAACCAGAAGCAAACCTAATAAGCACAAATGGAGAGTTTAGTCATTGCTGTCCGACGGACACTTACTACACACGTAATTGAATGGAAGACTCGTTCTGGAACACGGCCGTTTCTCTTTCTTCCTTTTCCAGTTTTTCTTCCAATTCTACAGCTGGAAAAGGTAAATTCATTAGAAATTCTACCGACTTACCCTTCACTTTGAAGCGATTCCTCCTGCAAATTTTCAAATATTTTTCAATCATGATAGTGTCTTTAATATCGTCCAATATCATGCACACTAAAACGGCTATTTATTACAATAATTACAAAACCGTTGCTTTCTTTCGATCACTCAAACTCTTACGTTGAGCTGTTTTCAACATATCGAAAAGTTCCTATGCATGAATCACGAACCCCTTTTCTCAAAGTGTTAACTTCAACTGCGAATAGATTCTTTTTTTAAGCAATAACCGCACATAGTTTGAAGAGCACGCCCCAATTTTTTAAAATTTTAGATTTTGCACAGTTGTGTTCGTCATTGTCTCTTAAACTAGACATGCGAGTGGTAATGCGTATTTGTCAGAAGCGATTTTGCTAATTGAATTGACCGATCCCTGATGATAATTAAAACATGTTAAATGGTGGCGCTTGGAGGAGGAAAACGCCAAGTTCCCATGGTGAAATAGTCCGAAATAATGCCATCTAAGAAAATGACCTCACAAAATTGGGCTTGCTTGAACCAAAAGGAAACAAACAAATGGATGAGCCGCGTAGACACTTACATGGCGCAATTTCCCGGGTATTTCATATCGACAAGGACGTTTCCAAGCAGGTCGTTGAAATTATATCGGCAATCTCGAATTATAATTATTCTATGACAAAATTCCTTATTTTGCACACACATAGAGAATTTATGAGATCTAGCTTTCAACAGGTATTGTTACTAGCCAGCCTCTCCATTACCAGGCAATTTACAAAAATCTCAAATAGCCGGAAAATTGGGAGGAGGCTTGTTACAAAAAAAGTGTTGTTAGTGCTTCTTTAATGTTTTTGTCTGATGTATTTGTATCCCCTAAGGTGAATATCGTACTCGTTGTATAGGGTCAGACTTGGAAAAAATTGGTATTGTAAGCCGACAGGTTGCATTTTATGACAACTTTGATGCGGGTAAAGACAGGTAATCTTCTCATAGCGGCGCTATTTATTCATACTATGTGCGCAGCCAGACGATGGCGGACAAGTCTCTTTCAATATAGCACAATCCCAAAACGGATCAAAATAATTCAGCAGGTACAGACACAACCACAAACCGATTCTGGCGATTTGACGTGGGTCGATCATGGGTGTTCCGATGATTACATACGACCGCGTCTTCGTCCGTTATTCATACAAAAATTCCAATTCAGAAATAACCTTTACAGAGAGTTGTGATTCTTTCGCTCCAAAACGGTTTAGAATTTAAATAACCAAAAATATTTTAACCGTTTACCGTTAAAAATATCTAAATTTATCAAAAAGGCATACAATTTGTGACCCATAATTTTTATAAAAATGAGCCTGAGATTCTGGCAGGAAATATAGTTTTTTTAAAATAAAATTAGGAAATCTTCATCATCAAAGAAGAAGTGCTATCGGTACATTGAAAAGTTACGTAGATTGCTGAACCGCGCATTAGTGGTTTCGAACACTGATCTATAGATGAGTTGACATGTGAACGTCCAAAACGCCCGGTCAACGAACCAAAGCACTGGTTTTTAAAAATTTGCGCTCAATCAGGCGTGATTTATGATAAGGTTATTGAATGCTGTAAACTTGTATGGGCATATCATTCGCACCTCTAACATGTCAGTGCCAGGTTGCTAACTTGTGTTTGTAAAATTTCTGTCACCTCTCTAACAATGGATTGGAAAACCTGGGTTCGTATGAGGCAACTGACGGCCAGATGGTCCATCCAAAAATGAGGCCCAAGACAGGTGGTTAAGAAGCCCGGTCTTATACAAAATTTTTTACCATTAAAAATGTGGAAATAAGCGACATAACCGATACAGATCAAGACAACCTTGAGCGTCATTGTATTTGCGGTATGGGATGGAGTCTCTAAAACGTTGCGCCCTGGGATACGATTATGTGAAACAGGTGTCTCTGGAATGCTATTGTTTTTGTTTCGGTATAGACCAAGAATGTGTGCGCAGTTGCTCCATTCCGTATAGTACGTTTTCTGAAGAGCGATCTTGGTGAGGAGGATGGGCAGGGATGATGATCAAAGTAGGATTGCTGTCTTCAGGTATATTATTTGCAAGTTGTCCCAAAGATATCACTTTTTTTGTTCCAACTTCGTCATTTATAATCTGAAAGGTATACAGTCATGAAGTAAAGTAAGATAAGCTGCCATGTGCAAACTATTACAACTGACCAATTCTGAATCTTTTTTGATAATGAAGCACTATTTTGATTCAATAAAAAGCCGGGAATAAAACCCATTTGCGTATTAGTTGAAATGAAAAGTCTTTGAAAATCGTGAAACACCCTGTGAAATCGGAAAGTGAATGGAATCACCAAAGCAGATATCTTTTTTAAAATCACTGAAGTGTGGCTAGTTACCACGTTTACCCTCATTGCAGAGGCCACATTTATTTTTATTTACTTCTTGAACTTCCTGCATTACTAAGATTTCCGTGTAGTCCGTAGGCTTTTGGTAAGATTTCTGTTAAAAAAACATTGGGTCTATGTATACATTGTCAACGATACAGTAAGTGGTGGTAAATGTAACTCAGGGGGCATCTGATGTAACATGGATGTTAATGTCAGCGCGTACAGGGATTTGGGTGTTAACCATAAATATTTTTTTTGGTGGCCTTTTTTTCAGTCCTGATAATTCTCATCGATATTATCCTTGGTAAGTAGCCTCCTCCCATGCTAATGGAACGGCTTGGTCACATGGTTGGAAGATCGGTCTTGGGGAAATTACATATAAATACATTGCTGTTGTGTAGCCAATCCATTGTAAATAGAGATCAGTGGTTGACGTGCAGACCTGCGCCCTGCGATTAAAAAGTATACATATTAGGCGACCCCCTTTTAAAATGTCCACGGTTTTAATGGATTGTTCAGTTGTTTGGCACTAAAAAACCTGTGTTCAATCAACAAATGAGAGTACTAAAACACACCTTCTTTCATTTTCTCAAATCACTGAGGTTTTAAAAAAAGTGTAGTAGCTTTTTTGCAATTATTAAAAATTTCTAAACGAACTTCGCTCCTATCCTTTGTGTGCTCAACGAAGTTCACAAGGATGAGGCTTGTGGCAAACTTGCTGAAGTCACGTGATATATTTTCGCTGGCTTCTGTTTCGGTATTGCATGCGGCGTTGTAAATATACCACAAGGAATAAACATGGTAGCTTCCATGATTGATGTACAGTTGTGTACATTTGTCGGAATAAATCTGGATTTTTTTCGCAAGGAATACCCCAATGGCCATGAAAAAACATCTGGTACGTTTTATTTAGGGAGATTTCATTATATATGTGCCGATAGATTCATACCAATAAATCACTTTAAGACGGGTAACCCAATAATGGTCCGATTTTTCAAACCATGCTTTCTCTCTTACATACAAGCATATCACCAAAAATATCCGATTATAAGTTTGTAAAGCGGCACTGGCACATTTTCACAAAATATGAAATTTCTTCCATTTGCTCTCAAATGATAGTCCAGGCTCAAAAACAGATATGGACGTTAATAAGAGATTAAAGACATCCTGGTGATTTGTAGGCTAACTTTAAAGTTTTCCATTACTTTGATCAACAAATGTGTATATTACAAGAATATCATGGACTCGTACTCATTGGTATTAAAACCACAAAGGTCACAGATCGGTCAAACAGCGTTCATGCCGTGGGAAACATGCATACGGCGTGCGTTTTCTTGTGTTAAACGCCATTTCCGCCGTCTGCTGAATTAATGTCGCCGGCGACATTAATTATAAAATCGTTCTGTTTTACTGTTTACCCATAAGGACGCTGATTTGGTCTTAATCATTTCAGGTGAGGGCTAATGTATATAAAAGCTTCACAACCATGCAAAAATATCAATTTTGAAAAATCTTGAGGGCGCACTATTTTTCAAATGTGCCAGTGTCTCTTTAAGTTTAATCCGTCTAGGTATTTGGATAGTAGAAGAAAAATGTGTACCGGAATGGCTTGTAGGATAGTACACGTGCGTTGATTAATGTGGTCGACCATATTTGGAGACATTTTGGTTCATAACATCAAAAGGATACAGAGAAAATATGATTTTTTTCTGTATGATACTAAAATCGAAATTTTTATGGACTAAATTAGGGGACGAGCCTACGAGGTTGTCGATAGGGGACGAGGTTGTCGATCGTGTCACCCACCTGGATAAGGTCTTTTTACACACATTGGTGGATGGAGATGCACACGTTAAGATTACTCTAAGACATTCTATTAGTGAAAGAAATATTGAACAATATTGATCGATTTAGAAACTAGGTGAAAAACAATCATTTCACGCGCAACAATTTGGACCAAATTCGATAACGAAAAATCCACCTGCACCTTTGCCGCCAATCTCCACATGGACCCTCTTGTATTTCATTTACTTTGATATTCTCCTAGATGTTGGTAAGATTAGTGTTATGTAAAATGGCACCGTCGCAAAGTTTCGAGCACTTTTTCACTCAAGGAAATGGACAAAATTCACTCAAGGTGTTATAATATCACTATGTTTTTGGGAAGCACTTTGGAAAAAGCACCCGCGCGGCTTCATCTGCAGACAATCCTGATTTCATCTGGACTCCCCCAGGCCGGGAGGAAGTTGGTAGCTCAGGAGAGGATATCTATGTGATGCGAGTTTCTCAAAGCCCAAAAGAAACAATTTCAGCAAACTTTGTAAATAATTGACACACAGACAACCAATACAAATTTTGTATAAATTAATAATATTATTGAAACAAATCATTTCATATATTCTATTATCACCATTAAAATATTATTCAACAAATTAAATATCTTTTGAACAGGACAAATTGAATCAATATCAAAAGTCCATCACAAAAATCATATACAACACACACATAAAAAATAGACATACAACCATCAATAATGCTCAGGCGGTTGCTCCCTACCTGCAGGCCTATGAATTTTCCTGCCGGTGTTAACGAAACTAAAGAGTCCTCCATGAGAGAGTGTCCTAGCTACCAAGTCAACATACGCCCGGCGGGGTGAGATTCTTGGATTTTGGTCAGGTACCCATGCTCGTTCCAAAAAAGAGAGACTAGCTGCAAATGCGGGACAATGATGCGTGCAGTATTTGGAGAACACAGTAGGTAGGACATTAAGATTAAGTCACTGGGGAAACTGTATTTCATTACACTGACAACTAACAAATTAACATTGTCTTACCTACACACGCAAACATGACTGGCGACAAACAGCAGTAGGGGAGTACCGGGAGTTTCCGTAAACTGACCCATTTGACACACTTTTTTTACACACTTATGAATTCGGAAACCTTAATGTAATAAACACGTGCTTTAATCCGTGAAGGGTTTCCGAATTCATAAGTGTGTCAGAAAAAGTGTGTCGATGGGTCAAGTTACGGAAACTCCCGGAATTACCAAAAGGGCGTGTATCTTGCTCAACAGAAGCAAGGTTCACTAGAAGCACCGATATCAAAAATGTTAAAACGATAAATAGCGTAGACTAAGACCTGTGCAGAGTTGACAACTGTACATTACTGTACAAGTCTAATGGGCACGCTTGAGGCATCGCTTTGTATAAGGAGCGGCTTCAAAACTCAGCCGCTGGTTGCCTTACACAATATGGCTGGTATTCTCAAAGAGAGTCGAACTTTAGTCTCGGGTTTAAACCAGGGTTAGTCCTACGTGAGTGGACCTTTTTCCTTTCAACATAATTTAAATGTTTGCTGTAACGGGTGAGAAAATTCCTCATGGATTGGCCGTTCTGGCCCATCCATGAGGAATTTTCTCATTCATTAGAAAGAAATTCAAAAAAGGTTCATGCATGTAGGACTAACCCTGGATTAAACCCAGGACTAAAGTTAGACTCCCTTTGAGAATATCAGCCAATGTTAAGACAACTTTACATAAGTGATATTGTTTAAACACTAAATGGATGAGATTCTATTATTATCTTATTATCTGGGGCAAACTAAAATAATCGTCAGTAATTTGGTCCTTTATAAAGAAACAAAATACTTTCAAATATTTTTCCATTTTAACACACCATTGCACGATAAGGACAAATTCATCAAAACAAGTTCATACCCAGATATGAAGCCTATTGTTATGAGATGGATTTCACAAAGAGATATAAAACGCATCGTAAGTTGTAAACCCATTATTGTTAAATCCACACCCATCGTAATTTATTTGTTAGAATTACGACTGGTTTTAGACTTAAATTGACGATGTGATAAACGATTTCAGAAAGAGTTACAACGCATGGTCAATTCTTTAAACCATCGTAAGTCCAAATCCATCGTAAACCAAACATAAATCTCATGGAAGAATAAGAATAAGAAGTTTAGACTTCGATGGGTTGATGACTTACAGGTGCATTTCGTGTTCATAGAACCTCATTTTTAGTTTATTATCACTAATTTGTACCTAGCCTTTTATCAAGGCTTTGATTATTTATTCAATTTGTGTGAGTCCGCCCCTCTCTGGACCGCTCAAAGTTGAGTCGACACGCGCCTTCGGCGCGATCGCGGTTGGTAGATAAAAATGCGAGGCGTCTTTGACTAAGACTAATTTGTACCCAGCTATAAAGCAGAACTGGCCTTAAGCCTTTTTGTGTAGCCCCTCTGTCGCTCTTTCAATACCTTCACCAAAGTGAGAGCTAGTCCAGACTGCAATGGAATCTAGCATAAATGGGCTAAATACATTTCCATTAGCTATTGTAAGGTTATGATCAATGCATGTTGTCACATGCACTGTATGTGGTACCCATGCGTTGATCACATGGCTTGTGTAGCCCATATGTTGCTCTTTCAATACCTTCAAATAAATGAGAGCTAGTCCAGACAGCAGTGGAATGACCTGACCATTGGTCAGGTCAGGTCAATGCATGGTTGTCACATGCACTGTATGTGTTACCCATGAATTGATCACATGGTCTGTGTAGCCCCTCTATTGCTCTTTCTGTACCTTCACATAAATGAGAGCGAGTTCAGACGACAGTGAAATCTGGTACAACAGGTAACCAATTAACCCCACCCTCCCCCCTCCAGGAAAAAAATCCATGTTTGTAGACAACTGAAACAAATAAACAACAAATGCAAACAACACCAGTCCTGATAAGATTTTTTAAAATAACAAACATCTTGTCGAATAACGTCACTGGATTTTTATACATATGTCAAATCGACAGTTTAAATCAACATCTAACAAATATTCATATATTCTCTATATACAGAACAAACACTCATATGTTCATTACAGTCGTTAGTATTATGGCTTGAACAATACAGAATATAAAATCAATTTCCTAAGCACCAATGAACCTTTAAAAAATCGCCCTTGAAATTGACCTTAAATTGCCTAGTATGACATTCTGATAAGCTTCTTTTCACATTAGCAACATATTTTAAGGCACCATATAGTTGTTTTTTATCACAAAAGTATCTTACACAAATACAAACTTTGGTCGTGCAAAAATAATATATACGACTTTATTACATAGTTATCTGTACATGTACTTTATTACTTACAATACTTGTTATGACTTTGGCAGTGACGTGTTATAGCGATATATCGATATTGTCAATGATAAGGGGTTTTCATATTGCCAAGACGACATATTTGGAATTGTATTTCTTCTGCAGTGCGATGTTTGTCCTTCAACCGTATTAATCTGAGAACAAGTACGATTCATTCGTAGGAATTTTACGATAATTTTAACAAACAAATATTTTTTAGCGTTAGACTACAGAAAGTTAATGTTCCGTCTTACAGCTACCACAATTGTTCACTTTTTAATTACCTTTTTGTCAATAAAAACCCCTTACCACAATATTTCACTTTTTAATTACCTTTTTGTCAATAAAACCCTTGTTTGTTTTGGGTTGTTTCCTTAAAGCCACTTTCAGTGATATTCTTTAAATAAGTAAACAAACATCGCCCTTAATTTCAGTCGAGGTTGAGTTTTTACGTAGTTTTGTAAAGTCTTGCAAATGACTATTCAGCTTGGCAGTACTCTGGGTTCGGTGTAGGTTTTCTGGATTAGGGTTAAGTTCATTGTAACTTATTGTTAGGGTTAGTGTCTAAGGGCGGGGGGTTATGGTTTACGATTATATTTTATTACGTATAGGATTAAGTTTACTGTTATCGTATCGTTTTAAAAAACGCCACTCTTGAAACGGCAGCTTGAAAATGTTTTGCATGTATTGTGTTTCCACGCATAACGCTAAAGATGGGTTCATACTTTATCGACAGTCTGCAGACGCTAGCCTTTCGTACATGCTATTTACGCACGCGTATGTTCATACAAAGCATGTTCGAAAGACTAGCGTTGGTCGACGTCTAAGGATGAAGTATAAACCCATCATTAGGGACCGCTTCACAACTCAGCCACCTGTTGCTCACCGGTTCTGCCCGGTTCTATCTGGTTGGAACCGGTTTATTTTGTTATAAACAATAAAACAATCTTCGACCGCCATGAAACGCCGATTCATGGACCGCCGACCAACTGGCGGGTTGTGTTTTCAAACCACATAATAATGCGGTTTCAAATAATTCAAATAATGCTCTTTTATATCCTAATAATTTGTTGATATGACACAACACTTTCAATTAGGAGCACACATTAGACAGATCACATTTGGAAGTCAATGGGGTTGGTACATTTACTGCACCCACTTTGCCTGCTCCCAGTTGAATTCAGCAGCCTTGACGAATAAAGTGCAGGGGATACTGTACTTTATTCCGTCAAGGCTGCTGAATTCAACTGGAGCAGAAAAAGTGGGGTCACAAAATGTACCAACCCAAGTCAATGACTGATTGTGGCCTTAAAGTAGCATTGCAGCGTCAACGAGCAAATTAATTTTCTTCTTCTTGTTGTTATTGATATTTCTTTGTGTTCCTATCCACAAACTAACCTGTATCATTTTTTAGATATTTATAAAGTGCACATTGTCAAGATACTGTCGAATTGTAAAAGCAGTGCATTGCTGTGTAGAGCTACTAAAATTAAAAAGGCATCTTTGTTTCAAAAACATTAACGTGTAGTACTAGGTCAAACACTGATTTCAAGATACCTTATATTTTATTTCAAATCTACAGTTGTATCTTCAAAGCGTTTTCAAATCGGTGTTTAACCTTAGTTTTGACTTTAAATACCCCTTTTGTTATGCATTTGCACATAATACATATTTTGTACGTTCCTCCACTTTGAAATTAAACCGATGTTAATAAAATATACATCATAAAAGTAGGAAGTTTGTATAAAAATAAATACATTTACTGAGCTTTTAAACTTCATTTTCGAGAAAACGTATTAATATATCGCCACTGCATATTGAGGAAATAAGGCACGTCCACAGAAAACAACTGACACATAACAGTACCAGGCGGGTGATACCTAGGAACAAGCCTCAATCGAGTTCAAAAGGAAAAGAACCACCCCAAAGGGTTACATGCGAATAGCAACTGTTCGGAGCTAGTTGACATCGAAATAAATAGTATGTACAGTTCCTTAATAACCTTTGAAGGCGCATCACAACTGAATGTTTGCCAAATCACTGCGAACCTTAGCAAGAAGTGCGCAGGAAACTGAAAGATGACAAAACAACACTTATTATCTAGCCTCAGTATACCATGGACTACATAAAATGCGTGATAGCAATTTTGACATGGTAGTTATAGCCAGGTAGAGGGCAAATATTTAAATTGATTCAATCATGTTGACAAGTATACCATTTTACTAGTCTGACCATAAGGATTCCAAAAAAGTATAGTTTCTACTATCTGAGGCCTAAAGGCTTGGAGTTACTGGGTAAAAAAGATTAAAATAAGGAATAGTTTTGACTACCTTAAATGTTTGGTTAACAAAGTACAGGGCAAACAAGGTAAACGTTCATTGCATTCTATGGCATGACGTTATGAGACCATGACATGTTTTGCCGAACATCGCTGTAACTAAGCATTACTGATAGCGGTAACAATTCCTCACTTCAATCATTTTAACCAGGGGAATGACTTGCGTCATTTCTTACCAAAATCAGAGCAATTTTAATAGTTGGGTACCCCCTTTTTCACTATTTTTGGAAATTTTTACTCTGTATCTGTGAAAAGAAAGCTGTAGATAGTACAAACTATACTTTTTGTACACTTCATGATCCGACGAACTATATGGTGTGTTTTTTCAACATGATTGAATCGTTTTATAATTTGAAACCCTCTAAAATCCTTGATTGTCCCCTACATGGGTATAGCTACAATCCCATTCAATCCCTTTGAATAGGATCTATGGCCTTAACAGGTGTAACTGGGCGTCAAGGATAGCATGTTTGGATTTTATGGGACATCCAATTTCCCTCCGACAGCCAGATGTTACTCTGATCCGAACTAGGTGTAACGGGGTCTTTGTAACATATCACCTGTCCCACGTCCTTCCAGGTGAACTGTACGCGTACTGAATAATTGGCAGCGAGTTTAATATACTGGGGATCGAACCCGGGTCGTCCGCCAATCTACAATTTGCACCAGAGTCAAAGACCTTAACCCACCGCACCACGTCAATTAATGGGGAAATAGTGACGACTCAACCACGAACACCACAGCACGACCAGGGGCTGTATCTTGTGGGGGTGCCCTAACAATATCCATGTTTGAAGGCCGTATGATTTTTGCTATAATACTTCATTGCCATTGTCCCGACTATACCTGAAATGCAACGAAATATAAGCACAATAGAAAATTTATTAGTTTGATATTCTATTGGTAACATCCAGCATTCACTATAATGAAATAGGCAAACATAATTTCATATCTGATCGGAAAGAAATTAATGCATTAAATTTGCACTGTGTACAGATAGTTATTTAGAACCCAGATTCAAAAGAAAGGGGGAGTCGAGAAGATAGGTACCGGGTGGTTTTCATTAATACACTTGCAAAATCTGCAAAAATCTTGAGCACATTTAACTCAAAGTATATAGATTACATTTGCTTTCGTGTTTCTCAGATACTGCGCTTTTCCCCCAAATCCGAGAACTTGTTTTTCTCGAAATGGCGAACGATGTTGACGAAATCTAACATGACCTCCGTGTACACTTCGTACAAATGACATGACAATTGATGGGGGAATGGGGTGCAATACTAAGTAATCTACCGCAACATCGTGGCCTATTAAAAATGTTGGCAAGTTGTTGGTTGTGACTTAGCGAAAATATGATGTGGCGATGGCTTTTTACTTTGCAAATATAGGATTTTTTTTATTTTATTAAGAGCATTTTTCTTGTATGTATGCAAAAATAGTGAAATCAACACTGGTACCTATCTCTCTGAATCACCCTGTACAATATAGATACAATCATAGTGTTAAGCTAGTATTTAGGTGAAGTTTCTCGCTATGAAATATTAATATTCGACAACATATAAATTAGAAAGTGCGTCATTTCTGAACATAAACATATACCCACGCACATACGATTTGCGTGGGCAATAATTATAACAACAATAATTGATATTATCCAATCAACCTTTAACATTTCATCAGGATTAAAAGCGAAACTCTATGGAAATAAATGTTTAATGATTTCCTTTTTAACATCCATTGTTCATTAGACTTACCTGCGCCGTGACGGTGTTCGTATTTCACAATATCTTCCCGAGTAGCCCCTTGGACACGTGCATTGATCCGGAGCTGCGCATCGTCCCCCGTACATACAAGATCTACTGCAGATAGCTGAACATAAAGATTCAAGTGCATTGCATTATGGAAAACGTCACGCATATAGCATTTGATATTTTTTCAAACAAGATGCTGGGGATTTATAGCATAAACATTTAATTATTAAATTAACTTCATGAATATCATATACTGTGGTATCAATAAATCAAATCCAGGGATACAAAGTTCTCTAAATTGTGCACTTGTGTGTAAGCCAACTAAATGTTTGACACACACAGACACATACAAACGAATCATGCCGATATAAGGTCTTTCCGATTGCATTGTAAGTCATATTGAATACTTGTGTAAAGATAATATTGGTCGACAAAATTAGGGCACGTTTTCGCTCTATAACATCCAAACCAAACATTCCTTAGCCCTAAGATGTCACAGGGTAAATGAGAAAAGTAGTTTTCTTCTGACCACAAAATTGACCACAAATTTGGGGTCCCTAGGGACGTGGCTATTAGCGATCGGGCCATGGCCCCCTTAATACTTACGCGTGTGGCAACTAGATCCTCCATAACCTGGTTTACACATGCATACGTTGGGTTTGATGCATTCGCCACCGTTTCGACAACCAGATACACAAATTGCTAGAACAAACAGGATGTTAAACAAAACATGTGAAACTTAACTTGCATTTTTGGCACTAACAGCACTAAGATTTCATATCGTTCAAATTCACATTAAAGAAGCTGAAACACTCACAGAGATACACATCTACTACATGTACTAACATTTTCTCATGTTTGAAATGATTGTGGAAGATCAGATATTTTTTCAGGCATAAATAGGGAACATTTGTACAATATGGCATCCGAGTGTTACAAAATGGAGAGTAAATTCACGATGGTTAAGTTTTGCCTGTTTTCTAATAAATTCACACTCGACGTTTTCGTCACGTGATCCCATCCATCCAATGAACAAACGAGAAAAGAGGTCTTTCGCTTCACTCATGCATAGCTTCTAACTAATGGTGGGTTCATACTTCATCGGCAGACGTAGGTCGACGCTAGTCTTTCGAACATGTTTGCGCAGGATGCCTGAACATACGCGTCGCGTAAAAAAGCTTGTTCGAAAGGCTAGCGTTTGCAGACGTCTGCCGATATAGAATGAAACCAGCTTAAAGGTGCTCGTTCCCGTAGTAATAGTGATTCAAGTCAAACCAACTATTATGGCACAACTTACATTTGCGGTCTATTTTGAAATTAGTCATCCCACGTGCATGTTGTTCTTCCGAAAATCCTACACAGATTTCAGCAGTCGTAGTAAGGATACGCCACTTAAAGAACATGCAAAAGTCTATTTATATCGGGTACTCCTTACCTTTGTGGCATTTCCGTCCTCTGTATCCGGATGGGCACGAGCATCTATTTGGAGTTACACATCGACCGCCATTTTGACATCTAGGCTCGCATGAGGCTGAAAGTCATTGAAATAAAGAAATGTGTTGAAAGAGCGTAACCACATTGTGAATCGTTAAAAAAATTTAAAAGAAGAAATGCATATCGTAATTGATGGGTATGCTTGTGTCACATCTTCCTAAATATCAAACACGGCCTATAGATGAGGTGGCATGTGACGTCAACGTCGGGCCACGAACAAAGCACTGCCCGACAGTATGCGTGAGCACCTGCAGGGCTTGTGCTTTCAAAATTCGCGCTCAATAAATATGAATGCTGTAGCTGTATGGGCATATTCCTCGCACCTCTAACATGTCAGTAGATCAGGTACCAACTTGTGTTTGTAAACATTAATGTCATATCATGTATAAAAGTATACAATCTTTAGAAAGTGAAAGATGCAAGGAATCCAAAAGAAATTGACAAAGGTCATACTTTCAAGAAATTCATAAAAAAAGGGCGATATTTCGCCGTATATTTTGGGATTGCACTTATTCCTGTACTTTCAAAATAGAACATTTCAATTTTACTTTCACAGCTTTGTATAACAGTATCCTCAATCGTTTCTTCAAAGAACTGGAAAAAAGTGCTAGTACATTTTAATTTTCATGCTGTCTGTTTGAATCGTTAACTTTAGAACACTAGTACTCTACCACAATTACTGCCCATGGGTCACTTATAAAGTGCTGATCACAATGTCGGGATATTCTTAAAAAATAAAATCCTACCTGTAATATTTGGTTGTTTTAGTTTACCTGTCAGTCTGTCTATGAAAAAAAAAAAAAAAAAAAAAGAATCGTTAAAAAAATTTAAAAGAAGAAATGCATATCGTAATTGATGGGTATGCTTGTGTCACATCTTCCTAAATATCAAACACGGCCTATAGATGAGGTGGCATGTGACGTCAACGTCGGGCCACGAACAAAGCACTGCCCGACAGTATGCGTGAGCACCTGCAGGGCTTGTGCTTTCAAAATTCGCGCTCAATAAATATGAATGCTGTAGCTGTATGGGCATATTCCTCGCACCTCTAACATGTCAGTAGATCAGGTACCAACTTGTGTTTGTAAACATTAATGTCATATCATGTATAAAAGTATACAATCTTTAGAAAGTGAAAGATGCAAGGAATCCAAAAGAAATTGACAAAGGTCATACTTTCAAGAAATTCATAAAAAAAGGGCGATATTTCGCCGTATATTTTGGGATTGCACTTATTCCTGTACTTTCAAAATAGAACATTTCAATTTTACTTTCACAGCTTTGCATAAAAATTGTTTCTTCAAAGAACTGGAAAAAAGTGATAGTACATTTTAATTTTCATGCTGTCTGTTTGAATCGTTAACTTTAGAACACTAGTACTCTACCACAATTACTACTCAAAGGTCACTCTTAAGTGACTGATCACAATGTCGGGATATTCTTAAAAATAAAATCCTACTTGTAATATTTGGTTGTTTTAGTTTACCTGTCAGTCTGTCTATGAAAAAAAAAAAAAAAAAAAAAGAATCGTTAAAAAAATTTAAAAGAAGAAATGCATATCGTAATTGATGGGTATGCTTGTGTCACATCTTCCTAAATATCAAACACGGCCTATAGATGAGGTGGCATGTGACGTCAACGTCGGGCCACGAACAAAGCACTGCCCGACAGTATGCGTGAGCACCTGCAGGGCTTGTGCTTTCAAAATTCGCGCTCAATAAATATGAATGCTGTAGCTGTATGGGCATATTCCTCGCACCTCTAACATGTCAGTAGATCAGGTACCAACTTGTGTTTGTAAACATTAATGTCATATCATGTATAAAAGTATACAATCTTTAGAAAGTGAAAGATGCAAGGAATCCAAAAGAAATTGACAAAGGTCATACTTTCAAGAAATTCATAAAAAAAGGGCGATATTTCGCCGTATATTTTGGGATTGCACTTATTCCTGTACTTTCACAATAGAACATTTCAATTTTACTTTCACAGCTTTGCATAAAAATTGTTTCTTCAAAGAACTGGAAAAAAGTGATGGTACATTTTAATTTTCATGCTGTCTGTTTGAATCGTTAACTTTAGAACACTAGTACTCTACCACAATTACTACTCAAAGGTCACTCTTAAGTGACTGATCACAATGTCGGGATATTCTTAAAAATAAAATCCTACTTGTAATATTTGGTTGTTTTAGTTTACCTGTCTGTCTGTCTATGAGAGTAAATACTCACGTAATTCACATCTCCTTCCCGTGTAGCCTCTTGGACAGCGGCAGGTATTTGGGCGAACACAGCGACCACCATTCTGACAAGGAATCGAACACTGACCTGCATACAAGCAATAAATGGAATATAAACAGAAAATCTTTATAATATACAAAGATAGATATTCAATTACTAACCACCACTCTAAAAAGGTAAGCATTATGTGTATCAATAATTGATATCATCTGCATGGAATTTTTAAAGTATTTCGACATATGAACAATGGAAATTTGGTGAGCTCTTGTCTCCTTTCAAGTTTGGTACTAGAACAACAACTTTAGTTTTAAATAAAATATATCAATATTATACAAATTGGAATTATGATGGAGGCAGGCAACTAGAACATAGGCAGAAAGGCAGACGATAAACAGAGAAGACAGAAGACAAAGAAACAGACGGGCACATAGATAGAGACAGACGAACACAGCGGACGGTCACAGACAGACCAAAGGACAGCATAATGGGCTGTCGAGCTGTGAGGGGGAAACAATCAACTTTTAGACTTTCAAGGCGTTGAAAGAATACAAATTAATCAAAATCGACTGACCCCAAATGGAACCTTGGGGGACACAGTATATCACATTACCTATTTCGCATCTAGGTCCGTGAAATCCTCGTGGACATAAGCACATCCCTGGTCTGACACAAACACCTCCATTTTGACAGTGGGGTTGACAAATTGCTATTGGTGAATATGATATAATAAAATAAAACACGCTAAAATTTAGTTTATTAAATTACAAGAAGAATAAGGCAACCTACTTAAAATTTATAACGGCCTAGATGAAATGACAAAGAGGTTCATCTACATGTAAGTTTTAGATGAGGGGATAAATCGTACCAAAGAGTAATATTCATTGGCCTCTTCTGAATCGGTATCATACATCAACTAAAAACATTTCACACAAAATAATTCACATAGTTTTCGTTCTTCTATGTGGCTTTAAAAGTTCGAATTATTTTACTCTTCTCTAGCCAATGATGTCAAGATATAACAATGCAAATAAAATGATATGAACTGCTCCACTGCTCCATAGTTTTCAATACTACACGTCATAAAAATATCTGATCGTATTATATAAAATATAAATCTTATTGCTCGCCTGTAGGCTGTAGTTGTGCAATAGCAAAACAATGCATCTCAAAGTTAACCGTTTTCCCATCTTCTTGTGATGTCACACTTATAAGCAATCAATTGCTATATAATATTTATAATTTTTCGTTACACAACTGCCCACAACAGCTTGTTTTAGGCTGTTTGAAGAACCGTTACGAAGTCATTAGCCTCATTCATACGGGTCACTCATTTATGATTCCGTATTTCACTGCAATATCAAAATACAATTTCTCAATACCTTTTTCACTTTATTCCTTGATAAAAATTTTCATGATCACATTTATGAAGAATTTCCCCAAAGATATGCTTATAACACTTTTTTTGGAATAAAACAACCAACAAAACATATTTTTAAGAAGTTGATTTACAAAAGCTTTAGAAAGGTAGTGGGTGTCAGGGCATTTGGGTGGACTTATTCATTTATTCACTCACTCGCTCACCTACGCACTCAATCACTGTTGCAAAATCCTAATGATTGGGTTAGAGCCAACTGTATACACTAGAGGGAGTGCATTTAGCGCTATTACATCATTTATTTATCCTAAATATGTCACTTACCTATAGCACACGTAGAGCCCGTATATCCCGGTTGACATTTGCACGTGTCAGGTGTTGAACAATATCCGCCATTTTGACAATGTACTTGACAAGTCACTGCAAGGGTACAACACACGTCAGATTAGGGATTTTTTTTTACCACAAAAAAGAGAAATGATTTTTCCCACAGTACACGGGACTGTCATTTTGCACTTCCAACTGTCTCATTAGAAAAATGGCGATTTGCACACGGACCTTTACGTAAATTTCTTTGATACTCTTAAAACTACAATTAGTCATTTTTTCCATATTCAAAATGCCCATTTTGTCTCTAAATCGCAAGCGTTATGTCATATCAACACCTTATATACTGTTCTTTGTGAAAAAAACACATACGACATGTTTCAAGGCCTAAAAAGTCGGATCCCGACTTTTATTAGTAAACAAAGCATAAACAATCATCATTTCTTGACAAATACGGCGTGTTACGCTTAGCCAATTACAGGGGTCTTTACTACGACAATTTCCAATACAACAGTGCAAAAAAATGATGAAAAATAGGGGCGTGATTGTTTACATTTTGAAGAAATCGCAAAGCCAGACGCGCCATTTTGCTGTAACTTTTGAACACGATCCCTTAATATACCTGCAGAATATTACAATTGTGTATTAAAAAATTCTGCCAACTAGTGCCAAGTAAACATTACCTTGCATTAATTCACAAAAGAGGAAATGTGCGTTGTAAGAAACAGAGGTGTTTTTGAATACCCTCGACATCGGCCCTAACTATAGCTGTAAATGATTCACCGTAGTTGAACGAATTTTCGATTGACATTACTTGCATTTTATAGCCCAATAGATCTTACAAAATAGAAGTAGAATTTTCGTGGGAAAATATCATCCATATTGCCGAATTATCAAAACTTTATTTATTGCAATATTTCCAACATCAGCATGTTCGCATTCACGGACGGTCGCGAGGTATGTCGGCCCCTAACTCCCACGAGGCATTGAGAAATTGACAGGATTTCATGTGCTTGCGAATCGACAGAAACTAAGTATTTACATTAAAAAATCCTTCTCAATATGCTCTCCGTCTTCGCCATTAAGCATTGCGTTGAATAAGTTCGGACACACCTACATTTCTGACACAGTAACGTTACACCAGTAATAAGGGTGCTACATACGTCACCAAATTATAAAGAAATACAAAAGAATTTCATAAAATCCTCTCGGGATACTCAGTTTTTGAGACGAGAAAGGATACACATTTTAGAACTAATGCCAAACAACATTATGAACAAATTCTATGTGTCAAAATTTTGATTCCATGTGTCGAAATTTAATTTTTGAAAAACATAATCAATTTTCTTAATTAATATCTATTATTTGAAAAAAAAGATATCAAAAATCCGCACATACATTTTGTTGATAAGCCCTATGTAGTGAAGATTGCAGCTTCAGAACTGTAAAAAGAAACTTTCCCGGGGTGAAATGTTAAAAGCTAATGTATTTCTTTAAAAAAAAAAAAAAAAAAAAATATGTCGGCCCCTAACTCCCACGAGGCATTGAGAAATTGACAGGATTTCATGTGCTTGCGAATCGACATATTTACATTAAAAAATCCTTCTCAATATGCTCTCCGTCTTCGCCATTAAGCATTGCGTTGAATAAGTTCGGACACACCTACATTTCTGACACAGTAACGTTACACCAGTAATAAGGGTGCTACATACGTCACCAAATTATAAAGAAATACAAAAGAATTTCATAAATTTCATGTGTCGAAATTTAATTTTTGAAAAACATGTTACTGATGACGTCATATCAATTTTCTTAATTAATATTTTTATTTGAAAAAAGATATCAAAAATCCGCACATACATTTTGTTGATAAGCCCTATGTAGTGAAGATTGCAGCTTCAGAACTGTAAAAAGAAACTTTCCCGGGGTGAAATGTTAAAAGCTAATGTATTTCTTTAAAAAAGTTGCATTGCATTATGGGAAATTATGACGTATGTACGTACTTACACGTACTTGCACGCTTTCTTCTGGACTGTTAGACTGGCGTAACTAATAAATTCAACATTCATGATCCAAAACAAAAATATATTGACCTAATGGAACACAGAATTATATTCACAATAGGAAAATGTTACTTACGATTTCCTCAAAAGCATTTTCTATATATTGCACAGTATTTTCTAGAATAGGTTATAGGTCAAGAGCAAAACTATGCAAAATAACTCCTGAGCAGCAGCAATCATTTTGACAAAAGAAAACAGTGCATGCAACCGGGTATGTGTTTAACTGTTTTATTGGGGGTGTGGTAGCAACATTGTAGAACTGTTAGTTGCAGAGCATGTTTCCTACGTGCCTAGGGTGTTATGTTAGAACCTTATGATTGTTAGTGTATAGTCAATGCAGTTCACAAACATAGCATGCAAATAACACAAGTCACGTTAATGGTTTTACTGTGTAAGCCATACTCTCTCAATCCGAAAGAGTGAATTTCACTCCTTTAGAGCGATTATAGGGCCCACTCTGAAGAGAGTGAAATTTCAAACCTTTCGAAGAATATTTTTTGGGTTAAATTTATTTTTGATAATTTACAAAATGATATCATTTTGTAAGTCATTAAGGGTAAATTTGACCAAGAAAATATTCTTCTAAAGGTTTGAAATTTCACTCTTTTCAGAATGGGCCCTGTTTATGTTGATTTTTACAAAATGATATCATTTTGTAAGTTATCAAGAGTAATTTGACCAATGGGCCCTGTTTATTTTTGATAATTTGCAAAACGATAAAATGAAATAATTTTGTAAGTTATCAAGAGTAAATTTGACCAAGAAAATATTCTTCTAAAGGTTGAAATTTCACTCTTTTCAGAATGGGCCCTGTTTATTTTTGATAATTTACAAAATGATTAAATGAAATAATTTTGTAAGTTATCAAGAGTAAATTTGACCAAAAATATTCTTCTAAAGGTTGGAAAATGTCATTTATTTCGGAATGGGCCCTCTAATCACTCTAAATGAGTAAAATTCACTCCTTTGAATTGAGAGAGTATGGTGAATACTCGTTAATCCCAAATATGACCCCTTGTAGCCTCTCTCTGACATCACTTCATACAACTTACTAGTCTCACATCGTCGTCCATAGTAGCCAAAGTTACATCTACAGAGATTGCGTCCGACGCATTTGGCGCCGTTGAGACATTCAGGTTCACACTGTGCTGCAGGAAGTGTATGAGGTTATTGCCATATATGGAAGAGAGAAAGAGAGGTAGAAATAGAAACAGGGAGAATGGATGGAAGAAACCACCGTGAGACCGTGCAAGGAATAAAAAATGTTACGTGAAACTACCTCTGAAACTACCTATTCTTAACACTTAATTGTCATACACACAATGATAAATGGTAAAAAATGTTTTTAAAGTTACACCTGAGCCTCCTGGGTAGCATTTTACATGACAATGCAATATTCGCTTGTTTTCAAAAACATTCGCTCTTGTTTAACACGTGCTATTTTGGTCATTCCAAGTTTACCAGTTGAAAATTACGAAATATTGACGTTGAATAAGTGACCGATTACACATGCATTGTAAAATGACCTGATTAAATCATACCAACGCAAATACGCATACGTATCAAGCAAGCAAGATGGAGATAAAGTCGTCAGGCAGGTAGCAACGTTACGATCGAAAAAGATCTACCTTGCCGCCAATCTCGACATGATGCCCTCTCGTACGTTTTTGTTCCGTTGGTATTTCTAAGACTAATTTTTATGTTAAACGTTACCGCTGCGTAATTTCAAGCACTTGTTCACCTTCGGATTCGCAACGGCAAGAGTTCCATAAAAAAAAAAAAAAAAAAAAGCCCTATGTAGTGAAGATTGCAGCTTCAGAACTGTAAAAAGAAACTTTCCCGGGGTGAAATGTTAAAAGCTAATGTATTTCTTTAAAAAGTTGCATTGCATTGTGGGAAATTATGACGTATGTACGTACTTGTACGTATACACACTTGTACGCTTTCTTCTGTACTGTTAGACTGGCGTAACTAACAAATTCAACATTCATGATCCAAAACAAAAATATATTGACCTAATGGAACATAGAATTATATTCACAATAGGAAAATGTTATTTAAGATTTCCTCAAAAGCATTTTCTATATATTGCACAGTATTTTCTAGAATAGGTTATAGGTCAAGAGCAAAACTATGCAAAATAACTCCTGAGCAGCAGCAATCATTTTAACAAAAGAAAACATGCAACCGGGTATGTGTGTAACTGTTTTATTGGGGGTGTGGTAGCAACATTGTAGAACTGTTAGTTGCAGAGCATGTTTCCTACGTGCCTATGATGTTATGTTAGAACCTTATGATTGTTAGTGTAGAGTCAATGCAGTTCACAAACATAGCATGCAAATAGCACAAGTCACGTTAATGGTTTTACGGTGTAAGCCATACTCTCTCAATCCGAAAGAGTGAATTTCACTCCTTTAGAGCGATTATAGGGCCCACTCTGAAGAGAGTGAAATTTCAAACCTTTCGAAGAATATTTTTTGGGTTAAATTTATTTTTGATAATTTACAAAATGATAAATGATATCATTTTGTAAGTTATCAAGAGTAAATTTGACCAAGAAAATATTCTTCTAAAGGTTTGAAATTTCACTCTTTTCGGAGTGGACCCTACTTTTGATAATTTGTAAGTTATCAAGAGTAATTTGACCAATGGGCCCTGTTTATTTTTGATAATTTACAAAATGATTAAATGAAATAATTTTGTAAGTTATCAAGAGTAAATTTGACCAAGAAAATATTCTTCTAAAGGTTGGAAAATTTCATTTATTTCGGAATGGGCCCTCTAATCACTCTAAATGAGTAAAATTCACTCCTTTGAATTGAGAGAGTATGGTGAATACTCGTTAATCCCAAATATGACCCCTTGTAGCCTCTCTCTGACATCACTTCATACAACTTACTAGTCTCACATCGTCGTCCATAGTAGCCAAAGTTACATCTACAGAGATTGCGTCCGACGCATTTGGCGCCGTTGAGACATCAGGTTCACACTGTGCTGCAGGAAGTGTATGAGGTTATTGCCATATATGGAAGAGAGAAAGAGAGGTAGAAATAGAAACAGGGAGAATGGATGGAAGAAACCACCGTGAGACCGTGCAAGGAATAAAAAATGTTACGTGAAACTACCTATTCTTAACACTTAATTGTCATACACACAATGATAAATGGTAAAAAATGTTTTTAAAGTTACACCTGAGCCTCCTGGGTAGCATTTTACATGACAATGCAATATTCGCTTGTTTTCAAAAACATTCGCTCTTGTTTAACACGTGCTATTTTGGTCATTCCAAGTTTACCAGTTGAAAATTACGAAATATTGACGTTGAATAAGTGACCGATTACACATGCATTGTAAAATGACCTGATTAAATCATACCAACGCAAATACGCATTACGTATCAAGCAAGCAAGATGGAGATAAAGTCGTCAGGCAGGTAGCAACGTTACGATCGAAAAAGATCTACCTTGCCGCCAATCTCGACATGATGCCCTCTCGTACGTTTTTGTTCCGTTGGTATTTCTAAGACTAATTTTTATGTTAAACGTTACCGCTGCGTAATTTCAAGCACTTGTTCACCTTCGGATTCGCAACGGCAAGAGTTCCATATGTCTTACGAATTCTGAAACCTTATACTGTGGTTTATTCCGTCAAGGTTGCACAATTCGTAGGGGAGGGGCCATATGGAACTCTTTCCTCCCGGTCTTTCCTTCGCAACTTTAGCAGACGTCGAATCCATTGATACGCATGCGTACTTGTATTTATGTGATATCAATAGGTCACTAACAAATGCATTCTGAGATGATGACCATATACAGAAACTACAGCTTGAGAATAATTAAGCCTGGTAAGACTCAGCCATTTGAAATCTATCTACGCCACAGTTGGAAACTTGCTATTTCTATATGTTCTATATGGTTATTTGTTAGTTCTTAACATCTCTATGTAAGACACACTGTTAGAGCCTGTATGGGGCTGCTTCAAATCTCAACAACTGGTCTTTCGCTGGTTCCTTCCACTTGGAACTGTTTTTATAGACCATTTGCACGATCCCCGAAATGCATCTCATTCGGTGCCCATTTCCATCCGGGAACTTATACCAGCCTCAAGTCGGCTAAAAACATACGGTTAGGAGCGTAACGAAAATACCAGAAAACTTACCCTATCTGTGACGTTGCAATATAGTTGTGTAATCGTCCGTCAAGTGACAAGTAGGGCACAGTTACGATCGAAAATATCACGTTTTGTCGTGAATTTCAACACCAGTGCCTCGATTGTTTTTTGTTCCATAGATATTCTTCTACATTTTTGTAAGATTAACTTCACGTGAAAAGGTACTTTGTATTGTAATTTTAGGCACTGTTCGGCGACGCGAACGAACAACATTTTTTTTTTGTAAACATGACATCTGGTACAAGTTCCCGGATGGAAATGGGCACCAAACGAGATGCATTTCGGGGATCGTGCAAATGGTCTATTGTTCTCAAGGCCTGTGGGCTGTTCCCGGTAATTGATTTAGAATGTGAACGAACACGCTTGTTTTCGCTGATAACAAAACATAAAAACGAACGAGTTGGCGGACGGTGTTACGCGAGCCACCGAGGTAAAACTTCCATATTAATAAAAAAAATATTAGAACTGCATTATTACTGTGTTAAAAACGTAACACTCGTCATAGCAACTACGAACACACACGGGCCCACGCTATTGGACGCCATATTGAAAAATGTGCAAAAAATCGTGGCTGATGTTTTGCGGCGGTAAACTTTCTGAGCAAACCACATGCCTGACAATGTTCTTAGATGTCTAAGGATCACTTGATATTCGAGGATCGCCCTGCGAAATCAACGATAAAGTGCAGTTTTCCATTCTGTAAGGTTACGTAGTAATGGTCTTGGGCGGTTACATTTAACCATCCGCCAACAAGCTCGTCGAATCAAGATGGCCGTTGACACTCTATAGCCTTATAAACCGCCTTCAACCAGCAGTTGAGTTTTGAAGTCACCTCTTACTACGAGTGCAACATGAATTTATTTGATGTATGCTACAGATCTAGAAAGTCAATGTCATGAATAAATGCATATTTTGTTTTATTCAGAATGGACACTACTGTAGTACATTATGCTACACTGTGGAAAATGGCTTCATGGCTTCTGGTAATTTCTTTGAAATGATAGGCAATATTCTTCCTTATAGTGAATAGAGCATAGCAACGCAGATACTAGTGTATGGGTAAGTAACGGCTAACAAATCTACAGTACACAAAATAGACATACACCTATTGCAATACAGATACCTTAGGCATGGAAGAGCATACCATTACAAATTTTACAGACACACACAAATTATGACTTGGGACGTGGTACCGCTGTTCATGTCCGTGGAAGAATAATAGATGATAAAGTTTGTATGTGTGTGTGTGTGTGTTTGAGGGGGTGTTTATGTTTATGTAAGTAGGTGTGTGTATGTGTGTTTATTTGTGTGTAGTAGTAGTAGTAGTAGTATAGTAGTAGTAGTTAGTAGTAGTAGTAGTAGTATAGTAGTAGTAGTAGTAGCAGTAGTAGTAGTAGTGTAGTAGTAGTAGTAGTAGGAGTAGTAGTAGTAGTTAGTAGTAGTAGTTAGTAGTAGTAGTAGTAGTAGCAGTAGTAGTAGTAGTTAGTAGTAGTAGTAGTAGTGTAGTAGTAGTAGTATAGTAGTAGTAGTAGCAGTAGTAGTAGTAGTAGTCAGTAGTAGTAGTAGTAGCAGTAGTAGTAGTAGTAGTAGTAGTAGTAGTAGTAGTAGTAGGAGTAGTAGTAGTAGTAGTAGTAGTAGTAGTAGTTAGTAGTAGTAGTAGCAGTAGTAGTAGTAGTCCTGGGCGTGTCTGTATCTGTGAGAATCTATGTGTGTCTGTATTTGTGTGTCCGAGTCTCTGCTTGACGGTCTTCAATGTTTGAAAATTTGTTACAAATAACGGTTTTGCTACTTTAATTCTGTATGGTAATTAATACCGGTTTAAAATCTTACCTATTTGACATCTAGAACCTGAGAATCCTGGAGTACATTTACAATGGTTTGGTCCAATGCATCGGCCATTATTTTCACATGGTGGAAAGCAGCGAGCTAAAAAAAAACATTTCAATTTTTTGTTTAAATGACATTGTGTGTATAAACCATAAAATGTACGTGTAAATTTCAAATACGAGAGAAAATAGATGGGTTATGATGTTTTCCATGTGGCCAATGCCTAACATGGATTGGTATTGTTGTAGACCCCAGCCCATAAGCTCTTTTTGTCATAACCCAAAATATGTTAAAAATTATAATTTGAGCCCACTCCAAGAATCAGTAAATCCTAAGCTATCAAAGCCATTTTCCGAGTTTTAGGAAAAGGGTTAAAATTTGAAAATTATTTTCCACTTAACCCTGTATAAAAGCTAAAATTAATGTGTATAAAAACTACTTGTGAGTGATAAACACCATTTCAAAATGTTTTCATTCTAATGTTTTCAAATTAATTACAACAATAACAAATTCTTGAATGTTCAGAAATTCATTTTTTACAGCAAAATGGCCAGCTTAACAACCCTGATCGTTTGATAAGTTTTAACTTACGGTGATAGCATTTACTGCCTGCATAGCCGGATCTGCACACACAGCCTACACGGGGATTGCATTCCATATTCTTTGGGCACGGTTCCTTACATAACGACTCTGATGATTGAAACAATTAAGTTGAGGATAAGCATTGTTTATGTACTGCTTGCAAATGGCAAAAATACGTACGTAACAACAGGCAAGTTTATATGCCGTGCACAAGGCATGTGTACTTGAACTTGGAATGTAGAATTCTTTTGTTCATGGATCGATAGAACAAAAGAATTCTTAATCGCAGGTGTATACTACATTGGGATTAGATGCCATGTATGAGGCATGTGCTTGTAATTGGAATGTAGAATTCTTTTGTTCATGGATCGATAGAACAAAAGAATTCTTAATCGCAGGTGTATACTACATTGGGATTAGATGCCATGTATGAGGCATGTGCTTGTAATTGGAATGTAGAATTCTTTTGTTCATGGATCGATCGAACAATAGAATTCCAGATTTTGAACAAGTACATGTATGGCGTATGATATTTAAAACGCGCTTATATAATCATACTATACTCTGAGGTAATATGTTCTCTCATTCCATTGTTCAATTGCTAACAGCACTGCTCACATTGATTTGGAGGGGCAGCAGCATTAATTTTTTAAATCGATTTTTGCCGCGCAGGTGCCAGATGCCGCTTAAGGTATTGCAATGGATATGTTGGGTGCGTATCTACAGCAAACGGCTTAAATAGTAACCAGTTTACTCTCTCCCGCTCCCCATTGCTTTCACGTTACCACTGCCCAATCTATAGGGGGAATGTACATATCCGCTCGGATGATACACCGACATGATGCCGTATCAAATCCGTAAAAAATCGTTTGGGGGAGTATAAATCTCTCATTTCCTCTGTGTTGTAGACGCTGCGATATATACAATAGACACATCATGTGTATATAGTCCAATTATAGAGCGATCATTATTATTATCGTTTTCCTTTTCTTTTATCGAAATACTAGGCCTACTTAGCTTGATTCCTGTGTTTTTTTGAAAGAATTACATTATAAAGGCAGGATGGACCAAATATCCCGTCATACTTTAAAAGTATTCGTTTACATTCATTTCCGTCCGTTATATTTTGCCAATTACAAATGTTTTCTGAAATCAACATTTAATAGCTTCAGTATAATTGGTTAGTAGAATTATGTTTCAGTAGAATTTTGTAAACAATGAAGTTTGCCAAACTTAAATATCTTCATCAAAGTTTGATTCGGGGATCATATTCAGACAGTTATTATTCAAGGCTGTGTGTTGTGTATGCTTATCTCATCTCTCAATAAAATTCGGTATGTTTAAGAAGAGGTTGACGCTCGCTACACTTAGCTACACTTCCTACAGGTGGCACCAGGTATTTAGTCACAATTTGGAAGTAACCAAAACCGCAAGAAAAAGGAAGTTTTACCCCTTCTAGGATCTGAACGCAAAGTATTGCCTGCAACTCGCCTCAGAAGGACTTAAGGCATAGCTGCTTTTTATCCGACACAAAAACACTTTTGAGAAAATGATACCGCGAAAAACACTTTGCAGGGTGGGTTTTTTTTTTACCAAAACTCGGTCATTGATGTGGGAAATCCACTACGACATAGCTAGGAAAAAATGGAAAATCGTTTTACCGATTCAAAATGTGCGGTCCAAAAAGTGATTTTACAATGGGCACCAAATTTCCCGCCAAAAAATGGAAAAAAAACTTTCCCGAAGGAATTATCCATAAAAAAATTGGCTCAAAATAGAACATAAAAACCATTTACATGCTCAAAATAAAAAAAATTAAAAAAAAACTCCAGTACGGTTTAAGGGGCAAAACAGTTTTGAATAGCACACACAAATGCTTAATATTGCTAATTAGCATAATAACCCCCCATGACAGATTTGATTTTTTTCACCAAAAGATTGCGCGACTGATATTTAAGCAATACAAAAACATTTTGCGCAAAACATAATTTACTGTTAAAATGCACACGAAACACAAAAATGTGGGTCTAGTGGACTTAGACTTTAAGTGTTTAATATTTTTTAGTTCAAAGCTTTTAAATGGTAGTAATATAATAATCAGACGTGGTGTTTCTTGAAAATCATTCCTGGGTAGACAGGTAAGTCCTCTGAGCTAGGGGACTTGGTCAGGCTTTGGTGATACTGTAATACATAGCAATAACAAGATTGCCGAAAATGGCAGCTTTTGCACTGGGGTACCTCTATCACTGCAGGCTACAATTACAACATTAAGTTTGTAATGACAGCATTGACTGATGTTCACATTGCCAAATGCAACATGTTGATATATAAAACATATGAGTTATGTCACAGGAAATTTGTCTTGGCATATTTGTACTCGAGATATTTGTACGAAGCTATATTTCCTCTCACTTGAAGTCAAATGAAGCAGTTTTCCATGGCAACTTTCAAGTTGCAATGAAAAATGTGAGAAAGGTTTCAAAACACGAAAATGATGATTCACCTTAGAATGTAAGAATTGTATTTTACATTGTATGAATGCAAGAGGAAAAAACCATCTTTTAAAGTGCCCAAGTTAAGATTACTTTGTGGTACACCTAAAATGTCACATTCAAGATATTGTTTCTTTATAGGGAAACGAGTTTATGGCTTTGATTGTTAGAAGGGTCTTTTTCATAAACAACATCCACACTTTTTGTATCCTTCTGGGTATACATTCTAAACAAATATACTACATAATACTTGCCAACTCTTTCACACGTGAGGCCATCGCCATCGAATCCTTCAGGACAAAGCCCACAAGTAACGACATCGGGCAATGAGCTTAAACTGGACTCGGCATAGCAGGGTTTCTTGTGCATGGGTCTGTGGATCGGGCAGAGAATACCTACCAAGGAACAACTTAGCTTAGCATGAAAGAAGGCAAGTGGTGAGATGTGAAATGGGCGAGTCTTCTTCAAGGGCGTGCAGTGGAAAACCTCAAACCCGGGGGTCTGGGAATGCCTGATATGCCCCAAATAGGCTGAAGTACAATCTTTCCGACAAAATTACCGGATTAATACTTTTAATTTGAACACATGGTGTTAGGTATGTTAACATGTGTATGAGTGTCAAATGCAAACCCACTTCCTATTAAAAAGATATGTAGGTTGTTTACAGAATAAGTCTTAGCTTAGCATGATCGTCTCTTAATATCTGATGCCTTAATTGGGATCGTTCGTTACTCAATTCATGAAGATATAGATATTTCAAGCAATACCAATACGATCGCTAGCTAACATAAAACCGTACATGACACGGAACATCTTGACAAGATTTATATTTATTTCCATCACAACTATATGTCCTTGCGAACTTGACATTTGACTTATTTCGTCAAAGATTGAATTTTGACGATTATTACCATTCCAACAGGAATGGGTTGACAAAATATTATGGCACTTCACAGTCAGTAAAAAGTTTACTCGATGTGACAGTTGGAAGATAACAGAAATTCATCATTTTTAAAACATAATTTTAATGTCTTCCATAGCCCATCCATAACTAGTTCATTCCTCAATAAATTTTATACATAAAATTGACAACTATAACCTAGTTCGTTCTCTTTTCTCATAATCGGCGCAGTGGATAAAACAGCACGTGTTGAGTTTCCTACATCTGTAACTAGAGCATGAGTCGATCATTAAACGTATAAGCAATAGTTGTTCTCCTTCTTTCTTATCAACAGAGTCAATCATCTTCCCCCTCCCCTCCCACCCAATGTTTCCAGCCCAGTTCCTCTTCCTGACCTTCCTATCCACACAAGGCTCTCGGCTTTCCATCTCCTCTCCCTTTGCCACCTCCGGAGATTCCGATTATCTCGCTTTTAGTTCCCAAATTTTTTGCCTTTCCCTCCGCGTTCACTCCCCCCCCCCTCTTGTTTTAAACTGTCACCTAATTTCTATTCATTTCCCCCTTTCGAACTCCCCGTCAACTCTTCTTTTTGTTTTTTTACTGTTCGCCCCTCGTCTCCCCATTCTGCTCTAATTAAAGCAACCTCCGATATCTTATTTTTTCTTCCCCTGTATATTGTCCCCCTCTACCCTCTCTTATTACTCCTTCTCTAACTTTTTTTTCGTGTCCTTCCTCCTCCCTATTAGTTATAACATCTCACTATTTCAGAAGATGTTTCCTTTTATTATGTGTTTAAAATTAAAGTTGAGAAAAATTTGAGAGAGGCTTGAACCAGAAATTACGGTTTAATAAGATATTAGTTGGGTAATCTGGAGCCAATCCGTGACCGTGGGGAAGCAGAGCGTTATTTTCTCAGCGGATTTGTCTTCCATGAAGGTTAATGAACAATTTAGCGGGGATACCCCTCGCGAAACAGTGTGGGCGAATACAGGAGGGGATAATCCATAAAAAATGAAAACATTACTTGCGTACTTAAAATTGGAACCAAAGTGGTTCGTCTGTTACATGGATTAAAGAAAAAGGATAGTTTGTACTACCTACACCAAACCGGCAGAAGATCCCGCTCATTGGAGAAACACTTAACAATACAGTTACGAAAAACATGACAAAAAAATGAGAAAAACTCTATCACAAAAATGAATAGGCCGCCGCTATGAGACGTTTGGCTTCTAGAAAACATACCATCATGCATTTAAAAAAATCAATAAAGAGTCGTATGCATACGTGTAAAGCAGCTGATAAAAACATGTTTAAAAATAAGGGTGATTAAAAATGTTTTAGGTTGAGGTGATTATCTCAATGAAGGCAGTGAACATCAGAAAATTAAGAATACTGGGACTAGCAGCATGTTAATTAATAGGTTTGAATGATCTGTATTGCATCGCTTTCCTCGAACAGGACTTCAAGGGATATTTTGTATTTTTAAAAGACAAACATCAATTTCATGTCCCCCAAGATATGTAATACCTGTATAGCTTTCTTCGCATTCACATTCAAACTGATCGCCAACCAGCCGGTTACATTCCCCGTGTACACAGGGACTTGAAGTGACATGGATCCAGGTTTATCTCGCAGAGTGATCCGGCAAAGTCTTCCTGACATTCACAGATGTGACTCGTAGGATCTGGGGTCGTTAGGACTCGATACGCAATGACCATCATTCTGACACTCGCATGGAAGGACGGAAACCTGCAACAACATTGAATGCCATCAAATCTAATATAGCCATCTTTGAAAAGATTAGTTTTTTACTACAGTCGGATGTAATGAATCCAGTTCCCGATAATGTTGCGTGCAAATTGTGTGAAACTGGATATACTCTGTGAAACAGAGTCATGCCTAATTTTAAGCCAAAAATTGCAATAATATTGAAACAAAGACAGAATACATTATCCGTTGTATTTACCACAAGCTGGTTCACCCGGTCGAAAGTGTGGATAGCTATACGGGATAAGTGGGGAAATCGAAAGTTGTTTTCGTTTAGCGTGACGTTTCTGGGGTCACAGTGTGCGAGTCACAAATATCAAAAGACAAAAAAACATGGATTTCCCAACAGCATTCCTCCGATCCAATGTCGTTTGGACTTTTTCTTGTATCCTTTAATTTATTGCTCAGATTGACCAATGGCAACATATCACCAGGATTTAGACAGACCATATTAGATCAGTGTAAAGTTTACTTCAACTAATGAAACTAGGTTCCTTTTACCCTTATTTTTTATCCACCTATACTCTTCTCTCTCTTTTGTTTCCGCTAGCTTTCTTCTTGTTCCCCCCCTCACCACCGCCCTCACCCCCTCATTTTTTATTCTCCCCTCCTCCGGTTTTATACACCTTGTTCCTCTGCACCTCCTCCCCTGCTCCCACTTCCCCTTCGTTTCTTAGTGTTCTTCTTGCTTTATTGTTTCCGACTAGCTTTTTCTTTTTTCCGTCTATCCCACCCCACTGCGTTCTCTGTGGTAGTTTTTCTTCGGGCGCGGCTTGGAAATTAAATGTTTCACTCCTTCACGAGCTGAAATGTTTTAATCAAATCAACAATGCAGGCATTATGTGAATGCACGTGTGATGATTTGAACCCAGGCTGTTTTGTGGGATTTCATGAAATGTCAGATTAGATCTGTCAATATGAACGATTTGCTAAGTGTCGAAAGGTGGGGTTCTATTGGGGAACTTTTCCGGTTAAACCAGAAAAGGGATTTACTGGCTCAATAGAAACACAGCCGTTCTACTGCATTTTCTTGCTTATTACCGATGAAGTTTTCCACCGGTTTATCCGTGTTTGGGAAGGATAATTGACAGGAAATTATCCGGTAACGCCAATAGAAACACACGGCGTTCCATTAGAGTGCACATACCGGCTAAAAACCGGAAATTGATGCCACGTGATCGCTGCAATTGACCCCCGTCCCAGCGTGCCGCGATGTTGCGTTAGTAACAGGGTGTAGCAACGCATTTTGTCAACATCACGATTCTCCGTCGCAGTCTTACTTTTTGGTGCGCAATTACATTTCTCTGTAATATACCTCATGATCCTTTCTGCCTATAACAACGTGGGATGGGCTTGCGGGAGAATCATTTACCGATGAATTAAAAACTCAAAATTGGCATTAAACTACGGGCTTCGCTTTCCCGCCATCTTTGATCTGACAGTTCTGCAAGGTCACGACCACAATACAACACGGTTGACCTGTGCAGATGACATTTAGCTGGTAAAAGTAACAGGCTGTGAGGGTCAGTCGCATTTTCCGAAAAACGCTGCTCAATAGAAAACTTCGCACTACTCAGCTATTATCGTAAGCACCGGATAAAATTTTTATCTGGATAAATACAGTCTGTCAATGAAAACACGCTGCTAAGACAGAGAAGGGAGATGAGGGGCAAGCTTTTAGATTAATTTAAATGATATTGAGTTTCCAATACTCCACCAAATTCGTACTGGAGGATGTCGTTTTAATGAAAGGACACTATCAGGATTTGCTAAATCAGAAAATCGAACAAATCATCAAAAATCAGATTTTGCATTTATGTAAGAAGTACAGGTATCCTACCATACCTGCAAATGATATGACAGAAGCAACCTAATAAGGACAGAATCGGCAATTTTAGTCATACTGTCCGTTCGGACACTTAAACAAACACGGAATTGAATGGGGAATCGTATATGGAACACTGCCTTTTTCTTCCTTTTCGGTCACTTCGCCAGGTGGAAAAGGTAACTTATGAGAATTCTACAGACTTATCCTTCACTTTGAAGCATTTCCTGCAAAATTTCAAATATTTTTCAAATCACTGATAGTGTCTTGAAAGAGTGCATGTGGAGCTTGATACCTTATATAAAATTAAGACTGATGGCTGCATTGTTAGATCTAGGGCAATTGGACCGAAGATGGTGAAAACAATAGTAAATTTTTTTTTTTAGAACCTGAAAAAAGAAAAACCAAAGGAGAAGGTCATACTCAACTACATAAGATATGGAATGTGCATCAGCGATTCTTGAAGGAGGAAAAAAGGTTATCAGAATCTCTATAAATCATGTAATCCAGTATTTGTAAATTGGGAATGTTTTTTTTGATATATCAAACGCCATAAGTTGAGTCTGGTTGCAAAAAAAATGCGAGGGTCGAATTACTAGATTTGAGTTGCCGTTCAAGCCCTAAAGACTATGCCTAATAACAAGACCCCAGGCACAGATGGGCTACCCAACGAATTTTATAAATTCTTTTAATGTATATGTAAAAAATGGTTCGATAGCTTACAATTATTCTTTCCCGCATGAGACATTGTCCTCAGATGCAAAGTAGGGGGCATTATTAGCTTATACCAAAAAAAGGAAAAGACCCTACCTATGTGAATAATTGGAGACTAATTACATTGCTCAACACTGATTATAAATACTTTACAAAATGCATTCTTCACAGTATGAGCATGTATTACCCAATATAATCCACAGTGACCAGACTGGATTTTTCCAGGGCGATATATTCGGTTGAAAAATTCGTTTGGCTCATGACGTAATGATTATGTTAATAAGAACTTAAATTTCGCAGGTTTGTGCTTATGATGATTTCCAGAAAGAATTTGATAAAAACTTGAATGTCCTTCATTTTTAAGTCTCTTCGGTTTTTAACTTTGGTGTGATCTGATAAATTTGGTAAAGTCTTTTATACTGTATTCATTCAGTGTGGTTAACAATGGTAATGCCTCCACCTTTTTTAATTTGTTTTGCGGTGTACGTCAAGGATGCACTTAAGCTCGTTACTTTATATTGTATGTAGTGAGATTTTAAGTATCTAATTAAAAGTGATAAGAGCATTCGGGGCATTATGGTGAATAACATTGAAATATTGTAAGTGCATATGCAGAAGACACCATTTGTACTTGCATGATGTTCAGTCAATTATAGGCGATTAATAGACTTGACAAATTTAAATCACATTCAGGTCTCACTATAAATATATGATAATATGGAAATTTACCACTTGGTTGCTATAAGAATAACCCTCAAAATATTCTGACTACTGGTTTTGTAGTACATAGCAAAGGACCAATTCAGTTGATGGGTGTTACTTTTATGCCCGATCTGAAGAATAATTTATGAGTTAATTTTGTTCCTAAGCTTAAAAAGACCAAGATATTTGAGAATTGTCACAAAGGGGATCTTACCCCTTTGGGTAAAATCACTATTGTTAAATCTTTGGGCCTACGCCCTTTAAGATTATCTTTTTTTTTTTGGCTTTCAGTTCTGCCAAAGCCACCTGACATTTTTTTGAACGAGCTAACAAAATTATTTGTAATTTTTGTCTGGTCTGGCAAACAGATAAAATTAGTAGAAAAACTATTATTGGTGATTACACTGTCGGTGGCTTAAAAATGATTCATATTCCCCTGTTATTCTTTGGACTTAAATTGCATGGTTAAACGCCTTCGTAACCCCCAACAATAGTGGCAAATGGAAGTACTTTTTTGAGATCAATCTAAAACCATTTGGTGGTAATCTTATTTGGCAATGTAACATTAATCCACTGGAAAAAAGTATTAAATCAATCGACAATGTTTTCTAGCTGAAGTT
This sequence comes from Ophioderma brevispina, assembly GCA_023653785.1. Classification (NCBI taxonomy): domain Eukaryota; kingdom Metazoa; phylum Echinodermata; class Ophiuroidea; order Amphilepidida; family Ophiodermatidae; genus Ophioderma; species Ophioderma brevispina. The sequence continues at coordinate 4,890 of JAMKCH010003357.1, read as the reverse complement.
GTTAATTCGTGGATGAATGTTGCGTATGATCCCCCCATGTGCAATTTTAAGCACCAAATAGTATGGAAATTCCGCAATTAAGATTAACAAATACTATTCTTTAGGAAAAGGTGGTACGTAAGTGGCGTGAAGTATTTCATGATATCTTGTTGTATGAGGGTGGATTTGTGTCATATGATGAATTTAAGAGTAAAATTTTCTTTTCATTGCAATTTTATGGACTATGCTTCTCTTATGATGCAATTTCCACCTAAATGGAAAAGGAATGTCCAGGTGGTGGGTGTGGATGAAGAAACTTCAAGAGAAATCTTCTTATCTCACTAAAACTAATAAGGTGTGTAAATGGTCATGCTGGAGGTAGTTCGTAAGATATTTAAACATCCTAACTCTGAAAATAAGTGGGACATTTTTTCAATGATTTAACTAGACTGGACTGAAATTTATTCCATACCTATCCAATCAATCTACATCCACCAGCTGAGATATTCCACTATAAAAATTTTACACAGAATATCTTGCAGTTAATAAATTGCTTGTCAAATAGGTATAACTAAATCAAATAATGTACCTTCTGCAAACATGATATAAAGAATATTGAGCATCTCTTTTGGAATTGCAGTGTCAGGAATGTTTTTGGAAAATGTTACAGGTGAGTGTTTTAGATAGTGGAGATCGACTTTATATGCGTGATATCACCTAGTGTATTCTAGATTGCTGAATTATTCTCATCTAATTTCGTATTCTACATGCGCAATATTTATCTATAATGCTAGGTGTAATGACAAACATCCAAATATTGATGCCTTCATAATGTGATGATATAACATGCTTAAAGGAAACTGAAATATTTGCAACCAAGAATGGCACTTTAGGTGGGTGGTACAACAGATGGAATAATGGAAAAATGCTAAATTTTGAATTTAAAGTAGGGACAATGTATATCCCATTTTCATTGTCTGTGTTGTAGATGATGTGATTATGTTTATTTTGTATTGATGCAATTAAAAGGCTAAGCCATTTGGCTGTGCTACAGAAGAAAAAAAAACATGAACTAATAATGTTGTCCAATACTTATAGCAAGATTAATTCATTACACACATTTTGTAATAGTTAGCCAAATAATTGATTAACCCCTTTCACAGAAAATAGATACGGCCCTGAAAGAAAAGATCTCACCTCGCGACGATACGGCTCATGCGTCACCATATCGGTATCATGTAATGTCAAGACTGAAATAGCCATCGCTTTCAGGTGACCATGTAAATATACCTCCGGCAAATACCCGATGCCCTCAACTAGGTCGGGATCAGCGTGAAATGATCAATGGAACCATCGGGATCTTCTGCATCGATCTGATGTCTTTTCACCCACCAATCAGCCGGTCCGACAAAAGGTGCGTAGTCTTGGTAGGGCGTTAGCTACTGGTGGTTGATGTGTCTGTTGTGTACTAAATAAACAACTATTCTCTTCCTTTACAGACCACTAAATTGTAACGTAATATATGATAGTGTGGCCATACTGTATTTTTCAAAGCGACAATATCCCCCGATTCAAAATATTCAACTGCAAAACCGCTTTGGCTCGTGAGGTGGCCGGACATGGGGTAGTCCCAAACCCTCGGTTAGTGCACTTATCTGCCGTTTTTTCAAACATTGAAACCAACTCCGCATTCATTCCCGAACCGCATGTGTCGTCTGCCGTCCCAGTTTGTGAGTTAACGGCGACAAAGGCGCAGTGTCACCAAGGTCACATGATGTCACCAAGGTCACATGAGTTAACCAACATGTGGGACACCACCCAAGGACCATTGTTTCAAAGCATCATGAAAATGTGCGCAAGTACATCCGAAACAGTGGATGATTTATATATTTAGGGACAACATTTTTACCACAGACAGACATACACAGATACACATACACACACTACACACACACACACACACACACACACACACACATCACACACACCAAAGCAATCCGTATGTTGCCCGCTTGCTTCGCAGACGACAGAAAATATCAACCTTACACTGGATTTGACTCATCAACTCATTGTTTGGAATGATAAAATTACACATTTATAGTTTTCTGTCAAATTTTTGTAATTACGTAACCAATACTGACGAAAAAATTATGAGTTCCTGGTCGCTGTAGTCTCTCATCACAGGATGTATTTTTCTAAGTAATTATATTACCCTTAAAGTAAAAGAACGTACAAGCAAAACATATCAAAAATTTTAAAGAAATTGTAATGCTCTGAGCCATCACGGGGCCCACAGTCAGGTCACAGACACGCCTACGTTGACGTAATGTTGCGTAGGTTTCAAGAAATTACAACTTCAATATTTATAGGAAGGTACGTACAAAACGATGTCGAATCTTTAGAAAAAAATCGACATACGACACAAAATGTATGAACCTACCTCTTGAAAGAGACCAGGCTTTAAGGCTTTCCCTAGGAACACACTGTTGACACTGGTCGGCTTCGTTGTGCTCTCCTTCCGTGTAGCATTCGCCTTTTATAAGACACGTATCTGGCTGGAGTTTGAAAAGTGATGTTTCTATTTTAGCCTTATCAAATACCACATCTAATTGTTTTCTGTTTCGGATTCCAAACCGGATTTCCCTGACTTCATCAAACTATTCTGTCAAATGTTATCTACGCCAACTTAATATACTTAGAAATATAGAAGTACTCCTATTTCTGTAGCAGTTGCTGGAAACAATTCCTACTTCAGTGTGAGTGAAAAAATGCAATGTGGTGACAGTGCCTCACATTTTAATACCGCATGGCATCGTTTGGGTACCGAATGCATAAAATGAATCGACCATCAAATACAAAAATGTAATTACAAAAAATATATAAACGTTTGACAGACTGTTATAAAAACGTTGTCGATTCCTAAAATGCTATGTAAAACATTTAGGGGTGGCGAAACTTATTCTCCGGTTGTATGGCGGTTCAAGGCGGCTCAACCACGTGTCATTGTTTAGAGCAATTGAAACCGGGCTGTGACAATTAGCGACCCTGGGTCACCCTGAATTCAGCAGACTTGTACGGAATAAACTGCATAATTCTGCAGTTTATTCCGTAAAGTCTGCTGAATTCAGGTGGGTCACTAGTGGCCCAGGGTCGCTAATTGTCACAACCCATTGAAACCCGTGTTTTTAGAGTCCGCCGGCTCTTAGTGCACCTCTGACACTTCTTGAAATCGCATTTTGGATGAATCCGATCGTTGGTAATTTTTATTTATATAATAATAAAATTGTCAAGAGTAGAGCAATGGAAATTAATTTTCCTCACTTAAACGGACCAATTCATTATTGATTTTTGTGCTTCATGTTTTTTTATTTTTTTTATACGAAATATTTGTTTTGGGTTCCCATCAATAGACGGCAAAGCGATTGTTTAGCCATCACTAAACTGCAACACTGGAAAAAAGCGTTAAGATATAGGCGTTCCAGAAGGATCATTCACACCAAGGAGTGCCCAAACCCAACATTGCTGAACAACCCCACGAGTGTGCTATTTTAACACCCTAAGGTGCTAATACTACCAAAAGCGTTGAATTTTGACACTGCCTTGGTGTGGTCGTGCGGAATACCTTATTTTATTTTACAGTGTATCTATATAGATTGCAAAGCGAGTGTACTGGTACCGTATGTATATAATTAAGACACTAGTATACATCATAAATATACCTGATAAATCTGTTTCCATGCCAATAGTTAAAGACCTGGCGCATTGGGCTGGATTTATGCTACTTTTGGGATCTTACCTTCTACAGAGCAATCATGTTCAAATGCTCCCCAAAGAAAGACAACCAATACAGGTTCTACCATCGCTCATTCAACCTATTGACTAATGCGATAAACCGATTTGAACAGTGTTGACGAAGCATTGTCGCGGTCTGGCTTACTTTTCATAGAAAGACTTATGCACTAATCGCTTCCTATTAAATTTGGCATTTGTCATGTTGTAATTGCATATGAAATCAGCATTTTCAACATACGTCGCGTTCCGACATGTTGACCTATAGATGTCCCTCACAGAATTGAAGTTGATTATACACTGTAAAAATTATTTCACGTCAATGTTGAGTAAAATTTTCCAGCTCTTGTTGAGTAAGATCTTAGTCAAAGTTTGCCTCATTGTTGACTATAAAAAAAGCTTAGTCATTGTTGCATGTTGTGGTACAATATATCAGCTTTGGTAAGGTTTACTCACCTTGACTAAGTTTTTAGTCAACATTAAGAGCTGTGACATTTTTACTCAACATTTTTTGTTAGTTAGTGTATGAATTTAATTCAATGTTGTTCTTGATGTTGCGAGATTGTAAAATGGAACTCAAAACGAATCAAAACACTCCTTAAATTAATGAAACATAACAAGCCTTCTGGTCCTCGAATACCAAAATTATGTTATCAACTTAAGTGTGATATATTTTAAACGAAAGACAATATCTGATCCAACATGCAGTGAACTTCAACATTCCACCAATCGTTCAAAAAAGCTCAACTGGGGCAAAGTGTTCAGGCAAGGGAAGATACGTTTGCTGAACATATTTTCTGTACAGCCCCTTGTCAAACTGGGTAGTCAGGGATCAAAGAGTCCATCGGTTTTTAAGAACGGAAAGATACAGGGTGAGTCCAAATATTTTAACACTGAGGCGGGCCAGAACTACTATTGATGTGGCTATAATGTCTTTTTTCACCATTTTTGCAAGCTCATCCTTCCAAAAGCTCTCGATATTTGTTCAACGGAACATCTAAAAGTGATAGTAGAATCGTTATTCGTCATTTTCGACCTTGTACGACGAATTTGTTTGTGATTTTGCTGTGACTAACTCGCTTTATTGTCACCATTCAAATATGGAGCCTGCACATGGTACGC
>JAMKCH010003356.1:0-35532 GCA_023653785.1 Ophioderma brevispina | reverse complement strand
GCCCGTCTACCCTCGGCAAACCACAACCCCCTCGCTCCCCATTCGGCCTCTCCTCGGCACAAGAAACCTTCTTCCCCCGGCACAAGAACCCCTTTCTCTCCCCTGTTACAGAAACCCCTCTCACCTCGCACAAGAACCCTCTGCTCCCTCGCACAAAACCCCTATCCCCCTCGGAAACAAGAACCCCCTCTCCCCTAGCACAATAACCCCTCCCCCCCCTTCGGCACAAGAACCCTCTCTCCCCCTCGGCACAAGAACCCTCTCTCCCCCTCGGCACAAGAACCCTCTCTCCCCTCGGCACAAGAACCACCCTCTCCCCCCTCGGCACAAAGAAGACCCTCTATCCCCTCGGCACAAGAGCCCCTCTCTCCCCCACGGCACAAGAACCTCTTCCCCACGGCACAAGAACCCAGCTCTACCCCTTGACACAAGAACCACCACTCTCCCCCGCACAAGAACCCTTTTATAGTTTAACGACATGCCGGTTAGACTAAAGAATGGCCCTCCCTTTAATTGGCCATGTTGACCTTTGACCCCAATCTATTAACACCCCATACGGGCCTTGGGTCAGCGATTCTTTTGACAAGTCTGGTGAGTTATAGCATTAATTTGTGGAACAAGGAACTTTTTAGAGTTCGAACGAAGGACCCTTAACGGCACGTGACCTCTGACCCCAATATGTCTACACCCCAAAGGGGTCTTGGGTCAGTAGTTCTTCTGACAACATCTGGTGATCATTTCACCTATTCTGTGCAGAGAAGAAAGCATTTATAGATTCGACGAATGGCCCTTTAATACGACCACGTGACCGTTGACCCCATCTGTGTAAACCCCATAGGGCTTGGGCTTGGGTTTGGCACCAATAGTAGCATTTTGAAGGTCGCGTCGAAAAGAATCGCACAAGATCAAGACCTAGCCGTGCTACACACACGACTAGGTAATAATAATCAGTTTTAGTTTTAATATAGCGCTTGATATTATTTTCCATTAAACACTGTCTAAGGTGGTCCATTGTTATTACGCCGCCATTAGGAAACGTCAATATCATTTTGGCTTCTCTGGTGGCTGCTGGCCAATCGCACATGCCTATCAATAATATATTTGTCAATTCCCCATAACATGACAGCTCCCCGAATTTCGCTTGGGTCGAAGCTTCCAAACCTGGGAATTCGGTGACAGAGAGCGACTGAAAAAATAGGGGGTCTCTTTGGGTGAGAGACAGCCAAAATTGCCCCAAAATTGGCCAAATTTTCGAAAAAAATAGGTCTTGAGGTGAAATTTGCGAAATTTCTAATTAAAAAATGAAGGTTCCATTTTTTTGTAAAAAAACTACCGAAAGGGGGGGGATACCACCCCCTGATGATTTCGTTACTGAACATCTGATTCCTGCTAAATTTGGTCCCAAAGGATAGCTGAGAGAGTTCTTCGTTCCATTGTACCAAAATAAGTGTACACAAACATTCCATTATTATTTTTTTTTTATTGTAATTAATTTTGTTTTTATTTTTTTATTTTGTTAATTTATTTATTTTTTTTTTTTTTGTATGACGTCACTATACGTCATATGTTGAGGAATGGAAAGTACTGAACGAAAAATTGATATTCGCAATTTAGCACCTCAAACACCTTATTATAGAACTAAAATGCTCTGATTATATAAAAGTATAGTTCATTTCCCATCAAGTAGAGTAAACAAAAACGCATGAAAATCTGATTTCCTAAACCTGTTTGGGGGGAAAATTGAATTTTCCCCTATTCTACACTGTGAAATGGCAGTTTTGCTGACATGAGAAAATTTATGACGTCATTGTGACTAATAGGCATGTTGGTATCATTTTCGGTATCATGAAAGCGGATGTGGTACTCCTTCGGTATCAATGGAAAGAGGAGGAACCAAGCTATCTCTTGGTTACAAAATCAAGGGTATGTGAGTGTTCTGTGTTGTGCTAGGCAGGGGCGTATATCAGGATGACATACCCCCAGGGGGCAAAAACTGAGGATGAACTTTGCTGTCCCTTGGAAATTGAAAATGGCCTGCCTTCGCACGGATATTGTGCGACAATTTCTCAGGGAGTACCTATGAATTAGCTGTTAAGTGCCAGAGAGTACCACCCGAGGGTTACCACATCCCTGGCCGCAAAAGTGGGGGGGGGGGGGTAATATCCACTTAGTACACACGCAGTGGCCTAACACTAGTGAACCCCATGCGGGAGTACCTGCGTGGGTACTCCATGCAAATGAGCTTGAGCTCTGTGTGAGTTTTAGTTAATTCTCCATATTAACATTTTGGTCACCTATGGTAGATGTTTACACAAAATGTCATTATATAGGGGTTTTTGGTGATGTCAACTCAAATGTAGATGTTACTAAGCTGAAAATGATCAGAAAGTCATAAACAACAATGGAAGGTTTGGCGCCCTCTATTGTCCAAAGTGATGCCTACTAGGCAGCTGGTTGGGGGAGTACCTGTTGAAGTTTTTTTTTTTTACTCACGAGGCAGTAGCTGCAGTGGTTACTCCACTACTGGTGGCTTACATGGGTACCTGCAGTAACCTAGCAGGCACTGCAGAGTACTATAGGCATGGTTTTTACTGCCTAAGTAAACATAGCTGCTTTAACCCAGTGGCTTGTGTAATTCGACAGTACTTAGTTGTTTGTAGGTACTGCATAAATAATGCATCATGGCGGTACCCCTCGAGTAGAGCTAAGAGTACACATGGAGTAGCCTAAGCTCTGGTTACACCGTGAGTAGGAATGTTGCTTTGTTGTTATATGGATAATACATATAGTTTTTTGGCGAGCGTAGCGATCCGTTATTTTTTTGAAATTGTTGTCAGGCAATGGACACCGTTTGTCGGCAACAACCCCCTTGACACCCCCCCCCCACCAACACCACTACTCTACCCCCGTGAAAATGATACAATGGTCTGGGAACGCCATTGCCAAGTGATAAATACACAGTTACAACTTCCGAACAACTACCTTTATTAAATAATCAACAGCACAGACGCCAACTCTGCCGGAAAAAAGGTTTGCATCATAATGAACGTGGTGGACATGGATTTATTTCTTCGTGAATAAAGCAGCTATATTCTCCTTGATTTTTGCATTAGCTCATCTTTGAGGCTGAATTGATTTTTTCTAATAATAATAATAATACAATTTGATTTTTCCCATGGGTAGCCTTTGACTTTTTTCGGACCCTTTCCGTGTTTTCGCCCCTTAATCTCATGGTTTCCCCTTTTGATTGTCAGTGTCAGTTTGCTGATTTCGCGTCCCTTCCTATTTTTTTTATACCTTTTCCATATTTCTTTTCTTTTTTGACGCCCCTTATTATCCCCCTTTAAACTCCAATTTCCTTTGCGCTTATTTTGCATCCGTTTCATTATACCATTTTCAAAATTTTCGGTTTTGAAAGTTGTTTGGTATCAATCCTTTTTTAAAATAAAAACAAAAAAAATTGGGCAAAACCACTCCCTTCAAATTTAGCTAGTTTTCCAAACTTACAATGTATTCGTCAATTAAAATATATTGCTCCGGAATATTCAGGCATGATAATATTCAGATTAAAATCTAAATTCAGATTTTTTAATTGCCAAAACATGTCATTTGTTTGGAGCCCATTTTGGAGTTATTTTGCTCATTTTCCGCCAATTTTAAAAGATTTTGTCCCCATGATGTTATCACTCATTCACATCATGTAAGTGAGAAGTAATGTCATTTGCAGCAGACAGTATTATTTTTACTGCAAAAATAATGGATCACGCTACATTACAGTAGATGCCATCCTGCTCATATACAGGGTGACCCATTAAAAACTTTAAACCCCAAATGAAAGTGATATTTTCCCCCACTTTTTTAATTTGATATCATGCCTAAGAAAAAGATGCTCAGTGGAACAAGTCTTTTGGGGGGGCCCTGGGACTTGGTTTTGTTTTTTTTTTTTTTGTGTTCAATGACCCCTATCTTGAAAACCACTAACCAAAATGAAGATGCTCAATTTCCCATTATGATAAAAAAAATCCACATATCAAATTTAAAAAAGTGGAAAAATATCACTTTAAAATTTTGGTAAAGTTTTTATTGGTCACGCCTGTATCCATGTAGGAGAACATCGGCAAGGTATCTGCAATAGACAATATTACATTGTATTTTAAACAAGATATTATAATCCATACTACTTACAGGGTGAGTCAAAAAGATTTACCTCGATTTCAAAAAATATAAAAATATTGAACAAGTTTAGAAATTGTTTTTTATGCACGAAAACATAGCTCATTAATCAGTTTTCATTGGTACGAAATCTAAAATTTCCCTTTTCGCATATTTGGGGAATATGGTCAATTGACGAAAGCCCGCCAAAACCATATTGACCACGGTTGTACAATTCTTTACGTCTACAGCAGCAAAAGCCATTGAGTTACTGTCCTCTCAAAGCTTAATAACTTTTTGTATTTGGTTCTAAAGTAAGCACTTCATAATCCGTAACAACTTGTATTGATAGATTTCTTAACAATGTTTAATGACAGTAGCGTACAGGAACATGGGGGGAAGTGGAGGCATTGTCCCCTCCCATATTGGCCTTACCAAAAAAACTTACTAGGTAAAACAGGAAAAATGGGAAAAGGGCAAGCAGAAAAGGGAGTAGAGAAAAGATCGAGAGGCAAAGGAATAGGCAAATGGACGTGCAATGTCTGTAATGTCCAATATTAAGTGATTCCCCCAAGTGACCCCCTCCCCGCCAGTCAGGTTATGAGTATCGGCGGAAAAAGTGGTCAACCGGCGTATGCAAATGGCTGCTTAAATATTTGCATTCAGTTTCCATAAAAGATATTTGAACAATTTCGAAACATTTATGAAGTAATTCTCCTTCAAAATTGGGTGTAAGATTCCATGATTCGTTGCTTTCAGAATCGCTGAAATAGTTTGAATTTTCTTGATGAAGAGTACTGTAACACAAATGTAATCAAGGCAAAGCAAAGAATGTCATGATGTACTTGTGTAGACTCATCCCAAGTCCCTTTGGTCAAATTCCACAACAGTGATTCCGTGGAAAGTTGAACAATGGGTACCTATCTTTAGTTAGCATAACTCGCAATGCAAAGTTCAAAAATCAAAATGTTCTCTCGTAGGTGAAATAATCTAGCTTATATGTGATAGTCTGTATCCTTTGTAGATTTTTTCACTGCTTAGAAAAAGTTCAAACAAACGAGTGTAAATCTTTTTGACTCTCACCCTGATAGTAGATGTATACCATATACAAAACTACAAACAAGATGTCATACTTTTGTATTATTACAAAAAAACAAAATTGTATTGAAAGGGCTCAGGTAATGTCATCTACCGTAGACAACATGTTATTGAATAAATACCAATGGCTATTCAGAATAAAATTGCCCCCCCCCCCCATAGAGGGCGGCCGGAATTCCAGACTTTTGTCACTTTCGCAAGGCTGGAATTCCAGAATAATGTCTAATATGGGGTGGGAATTCCAGCCATTTGAGGTATAGAGGGTGACGGAATTAAAAGTGTTTTTATTACGGATTTTCATAGGAAATTCCGGAAAATCAATATTTTCAAACCCCTCTATACCCCTAACGCATAATCCTCCTGGGAATTCCTGGAATTTATGGAAGGGTAGTGGTCTGGAATTCCTGGTAATTTTCGGAAGGTAGCGTCTGGAATTCCAGATATTCATGGCAATGATAGCCAGGAATTCCAGATATTTTGTGAACAAAAATTTTTGCCCTCTATAATAACGGCGTTTTGACTGGCAGCTGGGACTCACAACCGTTAAAATGGTATTTTTTACAGTTATTTGCACGTTTCGAGTCCCTTTTTACAGTTATTTGCACGTTTTGAGTACCGGATGACAGTTAAATGCCGGGTTTTTTAAAGATCATTTTAACAGTGTATATAAAATATAAATGCACAAGCCCAAAAAGGGTCTCATTAACTTTTAATTAAAGCAACTGCTTTCCTTTTTGTTTTTGTCCGTAAAGCTATATACTATGCAGATTTCTTTTTATTACATTTGATACTTTTTCTTACCAAATTCTTTTTTTCTTCTGACTACTAAAAAGAAGTAACAAAATGGCAAAATATAGCAGTCAATTTGATTTCGCATATACATGGGGCGGGTTTAGAAGACAAGATGTTTCGTATTAAAGTGGACAACATAAATAGTACAATTACTATTGTATTGTACTATTACTATTGTATTGGGGGGGGCCACTTGTATTCAAAGGTGGATATGATGCGTGAACAAGAAAACGCGTAAAAGGGGTATCTTTTTTCGATATCAGGCGATGTACGCGCGTACATTGTTTAGGGTGTCAAAACAGCAAAATGTGGAAAAAAGGGCATGTTTTTCTTAATCTGAAGTTATGATGTACGTGTTCAGGTATGTAATACAGACTAAGCAGAGATCATAAATATTGTAAAGCAAAACAAGATAATAAATGGTATATTAACGACACAATGCATTGCTTACTTGTTTAAGCTAGCAAAAACTGATAAAAAATACTTCTTTAGTGTAGCAACAACAGACAAAATATTTGTTTAGGGTATGTTTTTAGTCGGTGGAAATACGTGTTTAGGGTGCATTTGTTCACGCATCATATCCACCTTTGAATACAAGTGCCCCCCCCCCCCGGGACAATTATGATACCTGATGAAGTAGATGCTATATCACATTGCGTGAGCTGAGAAGGTTCTAACTGACATTTTGGATTTTTGTGAGATAATATTTTTGACATTTACATTTAAGATGACATACAGGGTGAGTCAAAAAACTTGACCCTGATTGCGTCCGCCATTTTTGATTCTTAGGCAAGACATATCTAACCGACATATATTCACATCGGTTAGATAAAGACCGAGCTACAGTCGTTTGAATCAAGTAGTCGGGTTTGCGCTCTGTCCACGGATTCACATTAAAATGAACGGCGTTCAGCTAAGGAAATCAGTGTCCAGAAAGAAGTCGAGCTATTTATTGATTATAGAATAAATGTGACCGTTTATTTAACCTCACAAAATTCAGTCACAACCTATCATAGATGCCCTCTTGACGTTTCTACGTCCTCGTCACTCATAACAATCATTTTGAAAAATATAAAAGTAACTTGAAACATGTATCAGTTTCTGGAGGAGTTGAATGGATCACACCATATGAAGGAACAGACAATCGGTGATAACCTTTTGAAGTTTTAAAGTATTGCCTATATTGTCGACCAAAACATGCCACATCTTGAAAAAAAGTCTTTCAAATAAAACTTACCATTATTACTGGCTTTGACACCTTTAAGATACCACTTTATTTGACATGGACATATACATACCCTTATCATTTGCTAAGTTGGCCATCGTGCATAGGGAGAAAAGCTGAATACTTGATTCAAACGACCGTAGCTCTGCCTATACTTAACCGATTACAATTATTTTTTGCAGCAAATTAAAGATAATGAACTAAGCTTTCAGATGCTACCACATATGTTAGATATTTGTCACTTAAAAATTTAAAATGGCGGAAACAGTCAGGGTCAAGTTGTTTTTACTCACCCTGTATAATTTGTTTAGGTTTTCCAAATGTAAATTGTAAAGGTGCCACTTCCGGTAAAATTTCTTTGGTTTCATATTGTTTTTCCCTGAACTTAAAAACGCCCATAACTCAAAATGACCAAAATTTTCAGTTAGAACCCTGTAATTCCCAGCTCAGGATTTGTGTAAAAAAACCTGTCAGCTGCAGTACAGGGTGTATAAATATTGTACGTGGAATCCTACAGACCCTGACCTCAACATGTTTATTCAATGATAACTTTTCTTACATAATTGTAGTACTCATTCTTTACACAACATATGAAAAATTGAAACAATCGCTTGAAACATGAAGCGGATATGAACAGTTTTGTACATCTTCCCATTTTTCTCCCATCCCAATGGAGTTTACACAGTAAACCACATTTTGTGTAAATGAATAGATATGTTCCTAGAGGTGGTTTATTACGGCACTGACATGTTAACGTAGTTACAGCATGTAATTGTAAATTGGGAATATCAACTTTTCATTAGAAAATGTGTCTTGAAAACAGAATATTGGTAGGTTCCGCGCACCCTCCATGTACCCACTCCCGATTACGCTGCGCCATGTCCACTTTGCGACCACCCCACTAAACATCTTTAGTCCAGAAACCCAATTCACTACTATTTTATCTTTCACCTAATGTAATAAAGGCTATCTACAACCTGCCAAAATAATTTCCCTTCAGCAAATTTGTTTAGAAAACGCTTCCATTATGCTTCATTCAAAACAAACCTTATCAGTAATAATAATAGTTTTTAATACCATTGTCCATACCCAAGTATTATCATTTATTGTAAACCACATTGGATTTTCAAATTGTTTCAATCATTTTTGCAAGAGAAAAGGTATCTAGAAAAGTGACTGTTGCAAGGCTTCCGCGCTTCGCCCACCCCCACGACCATCCACATCAATCACACTTATTTAAAGGTGCAACGAAAGATTCCGGGCATATATTGTGTCCAATATAGTCATTTCACGTAGATAAGACACAAAATAGATTTCTTACCTTGTACTAGGCTACAGAAATATAATTTTGAAGTGAAAACAAAGTTCATTGTGATTTGCCTAGATTTAAGAAATAAAGGGTTTCCAATGTCATTTATGGGCGAATAATGTGTCCGAGGTCAGAAAAACTAAATGGGCGAGGCGCAGCCGAGCCCATTATTGAAAGTTTTTCTGGGAGAGGAAACATGAGCCCATACATGACACTGGAAACCCTTTATTTCTATTCTATTACCTAAAATAGCTTCATTTAATAAGGAAATGCATTGGCGACCCATTATTGCAGAATAATGGGCAGTAAACTGACCAATCAGAATGCTGCATTTTCAATAATGGGCAGCAGAGGTAATAGAATTCAATATAAAATAGGCAGAATTTCGTATATGCTCCAATACGAAAATAGAAATTTCACAATTTTGTACCAAAGAAATAATTCTCAGCCTGCTCCTTTCAGGTAGGGATATTTTTAAAGGAAAACTTTATATCAATGCAAAAATCTCAATTTTAGTCACACATGATAGGCCTATGTGAAATATCACGTTGCATCTTTTAGAAACTATAGTCAAACAACTTTGCTAATATTTTCACATTTGTTTGCACTGGGCTATTTTAAATATTGTCCTGCAAAAATCGAGGGTATTGTTTGTTTACATCTTGAAGAACATGGCTGTCAGTGGCTATAAAGATTTGTTATTTTCAGCTCACCTAGGACGCTTTCAGCACACATCCACTCAGTAGTCGTTGTCAACCCCAATTATCACGTGCACACGCGTTAAAATAAGATTCTTGAAGCAATCATGATAACTGTCTCATAATTGTTTACCGCGCATTATTGTCACATTATTGCAGCACCTCTTCTCTGCAGAATTTTCACCCTTATTGGTGTAGAAATTGATTAAGCACAATCCCTCAAAGCATTATGTGGATGTAACTAGCTCCAAGTTATGCTAATTTGTATGCTCCTTTTCCCCGGGAGTGTAGGCTAGCCGAAGTCACGGGTGAAGTTAGATTTTTGGATACTTATCATCATACTGAAGTTTGATTAGAAAGGATGACATTCCAAGATAGGTATGACTTTGCTTTATGTAGCGCTGACTCCCAAAGTTGGTGTTTGTGAATTTTATAACCATGTATTTCTGCAGCTTGAGAATCATCTCGGATTTTCCCCATTTATCTTGAATCTTCTATTAACTTCAGTGCATCATATTGGCGTCGGTTGCATTTCAACAAATAAAAATTGCCTGCAAAGAGAGGATTGTAAATAATGTCATTTTATAAGAACAGTAATAGCTTTAGCACTTAATTCCATGAGTGCACCTTTAAGACTGGTCATTACTATTGGCGGCTTTTTGCCGTACAAACAAATTGGGTAAGGGTTTGAAAGAAATGGAAAAAAAAGGGAGAATGAGAGTAATGGAAAAGGGAATGTACAAACCATAAAGCAAACTGGAATGTACACTCCCCTCGAGTTTTAGGAGATCGGATTTAACAAAAGATTTGTCTTTTTTGATTTCATATTTTGTACATACACAACATGACATCAAAGCCACAATCAGTCATTTTTGTCCAAATTAAAAATGCCCATTGTATCCTAAATTGTTCTCTTTGTGAAAGATCGTTAAAATACCTTGAAAGTCAAACTATCATATTTAACTATTTCACGATGATACCTGAATCCCGACGTTTTGCACAAAATTCGGACTATTTAAAAAGTGCGTTGTTTTCAGCTTACCACTGCACTGTAAAAATAAAATTACTGCAAATTAGTCCTATGATGCATCATTTTGACTAACTTTGGTACAAACGATGTCTTAGAGGACTAAAATGTGAAAGATTGAGTAATTTATCTTTACAGTGTGGCAGGTAACTTTTCCAATACCGGTACAATGATGCAAGAACTCAACTTTGACAAAAGTTGAGGGTGTTGTTTCTTTACATTCTGAAAACATGACTGATAGTGGCTATAAACATTTGTAATTAGGCCCACCTGTGACGCCTTTATAGCACACATCCACTTAGTAGTCAAATTTTCTGAAGCCATGCTCAGGCGGACTAAAAACATCTGTGTTGTATTCTTGTGTTAATGAGGTAACTATCGTACAGTTCTTTACTACGCATGTCACATCATTGCAGCATCTCTTCTCTGCAGAATTGTTATCCTCGTTGGTGTAAATTGACTGAGCACAATCCCTCAAAATATTTTGGCTGTACCAAGCTCCAGTGAGTCAAATTGCCTGCAAAGAGAGGATTGTTTTCATTTTATAAGAACAATAGGCTTAATTTCATGATAGCATCTTTTAAGCTGGTCATTACTTTATTACTTTTGCAGTAACAAGAAAGTTATTTAAGGGCCAGGAGAAAAAAAAGATTGGAAAAGTAAATGAGTCTTAATGAAAAAAAAAGAAACGCAAAAACCATAGAGCGATCAAAGATGAAACTACGCACCCGTCGCGTTTTAGGATTTTTTTTAATTGATCCAAAACAGTCATACGGAGCAATAATCCGACAATGAATGTCTTTACACTTTATTGACGTATTTAGCAATGGATTTTTAAAAATGCAACTACTAAATAGCTTGAAAGCGTTCACGCACGAAAGATATCTTCTTTAAAGGTCTTTAAGTAAGAATCTGTTGGTAATCTGACTTTTAAACTATCATCAATAAGTTTTTCACTACGGTGAAAAAGTTGCCCAAGATTAACGAGATAATCGGAGTTTGCTTTTATACACGTAGATATACTGAAATTAATGACAACAAGTTTCTTGATAAAATGCCATTAGTTGCACTGGCTTTAACTTTGACATTAACAATTCACAGAAGAGCCATTGAAATAGTGGGGAGAATAAAAAATGTACTTGTAAACAATGGTATTTCTAGCACCCAAAATACTGCATAACGCACAAGTTGTTCACATGTTTAGCTTATCACAGTCATCACCACGTTTGTGAAATTTTGAAGCTTTAATTGTGTATTGAAATAAAATATAAGGGAGCGACAGTAATTATGACAGGGCGGAATTGGGCTTTTCCCGATTTTTTTATCGATTTCTTTTCGGATTCTCCCTATTTTTCTGTTAATAAATTTCGGGTTCTACCTAACCACTGACGATTTTTTTTAGGTTCCCCAGTAGTTTTTACTATTTCTAACGATAAACTTTGCCAACATGTTTACAACTTGTGCGTTATGCAAATGCGCAACATGATATAATTGAATTTTACACGCGTGCACAAATGCATGTACATTTTCCTCTGCATGTAGGTTTTCCAACATGCACATTATACATGCAGATCTTTTTTGACAAATTTCAAGATGAACAGCAACTCACAAAAATTGCTCATTTCAACAGACTTTCGGTGAACCAAATCACATAAAGGCACTATCAGTGATTTGCTAAATCAGAAAATCGAAAAAATCATCAAAAATCAGATTTTTGCATGTTTGTAACAAGAACAGGTATCCTAACATACCCTGCAAATGATAAGACCAGAAGCAACCTAATAAGGACAAAATCGAAAATTTTAGTCATTGTCCGTACGGACACTTACTACAACTCGTAATTGAATGGAGATTCGTATCTTGGAACATTGCCGTTTTCTTCCTTTTCTGTAAATTTTTCATTTGGAAAAAGTAACTTATGCGAAATTCTACAGACTTAGGCTTCACTTTTAAGCTATTCCTGCAAATTTCAAATATTTTGACTCTTTCGGGTAAATCACTGATAGTGTCTTAACGTTTTCTCGTTAACTCTCTCATGCGCATGTACCGTACCATCAATGTTGTGCATGTAATTACTTTGCTGTTTTGGCCAAAATCAAGTATTGCACATAGGCCTTTACATATCCAAAGCAATTGCCACCATCTGTTTTTCTACATTATTGTATGTAGAGTATTATCAAATTTATATGTTGGTGAAATACAAAGAAAAACATGATTTCTGTGCATTTTATCAAGGTGCTTCAACACTTTATCCACGTGCTTCAACAATATAATAGGTATTTTTCACTTTTTCTTATGTTTTCTTTTTTCTTTTCTCTTCCCTTCTTTCCTCTTTTTTCTCTCTGACGTTCCCCCATTCCTTGCAAAAAATATTACGCCACCCTTTTTCCGGAAAGATAATTTTCGCGTTCCCCCTAATTTTTACCAATTTTGCCTAATGTTACTGGGACAATCTTTCTTATTGCCTTGTGAAGGTGCGTAACAATAGTAGTATATATTGGACACAATTTCCAACATACTTAGTATGGCATCACAATGACGTCATAAAGTCCGCGAGTCGGCAAAGTTGGCATTTTCTACAGAAAATAGGGATGAAAATCTTAATTTTGCGCGAAAAGGTAGGAATGTCAGGTTTTCATGCGATTTTCAGCTCTAAATAATGGCAATTGACTAGATTTACATGAGAGTTTTGAACTAGCGGATTGGTGCAGTTCTGCATGCATGCGGTAGTGCACCAAATTTAGTCGAATTATATACCTGGAATATACTGTGGAGATTATTTTCAAAAAATGTATTATACGTTATTAATCTTCGGTTGCAGCCAGTACCCGTCGACTTTGATGGCATACAATAAGGTGCTACACTGTAAAAAATTACAGTGCAATTTACAGGAAAATACTGTAAAAAAGCTTTAAAAATTACAGTATTTGGCTGTAATTTGGAAATACAGGAAAATACTGTAAATTTTATGTCCAATTTTCCAGGCCTATAATGACAAAATCTAAAAGTGAAGACTTTATTCGAAATTTAATGAGTAACAACATCATTATACACTACTATGATTTTTTTCAATTATACCATTAAGTACTAAAATATACATGGAAAAATACTGTAAATTTTACAGGAAAATCCTGGCAGCAATTCTGCCAACAAAACCCCGTAAAAATATACCTTTTACAGGTTTTCATTCAAATTTACTGTATATTTTACAGTTTGATGTAATACATTTTACAGCAAACTGTAAATTTTACAGTATATGCAATGTAAAAAATTGTGGATAGGCCTACTAAGTTAGGGTGTTCGTCAGTGCTTTTTTATTCTCCACACATTCACAATCTCTGTAATAACTCACCAAATATATATGTTTTTAAGCGTTTTGATTACATTAATTTTTACAGTATACTGTAAATTTTACGGTAATTTGTTGGCAGAATTGCTGCCAGGATTTTACTGTAAAATTTACAGTATTTTTTTACAGTGTACCTTCATATTTTCTTCGGTAATATAACCTGGAAGCTTTACGAAAGCTCTTGGCATTTTAGCGCACCGGAGGAAAGTTCACTGGGTGGGGTGGTAACCACCCCCCTGCATGACGAGGGTTAAAGTGAGAAGTGAGGAAATCTCATGAGAAAAGAATAACTTTCCAAAGCCCTGTTCTGAGACAAACTTTATGACTTGGCCTATTAAAGAATTTTGTTTTTCTTTTTAGGTCATGAAAGACACTTTGCACATTCTCTTAAAAATGTCGTCAAACTTGTTTAAAAGTGAAATCTTGGGAATTAGTAGCGCGGGAGCTAGCAGACATTTGTAACACATCTCACTCTTTGGTGTGATGCATCACAAGTTGTTTCACAACGATATTTTAGTAGCACACATTGTTCCCTACGTTCAATTTTGATTACATACATGCATACAGGGGTGACACACATCAGTCACAACTTGGAAACAAAAGTCAATCTTGGTGCATTTCGTAATTCCAGCATCTTCTGTTTTATTCATTGTTAACTAGATATCCTTGAGAAAAGCTTATTTACAACTTTTTAGCTGATCCCGACTTTGCGGTTTGTGTTATGAGTAAATTGCTCGTTTCCCACGGTCCCATAGGCCACTTTACGGACAGAAAATACAATATTGCGAATTTCTTACAGACACGACCGAATGTGCACTTAAGATTTGGCACACGTGGATTACTAATGTTAACGGTTCAGATGATATGAAAATCTCAACTTTTTTTAGGTAAGTCCGAGGACGAGGGTGTGGATCACGAAATGCCCCTTTAAAATACAACTTTTGGACTTAGCATTGCCATAAAAGTGGAAATTGTTTTTTTCGACATCGGACTCATTTTGCTTAATCGCACCATACATGTTTATTTAGTAACTTACTTGATTTGAATGATTTCTCCATTTGCGATGAGTTGCGGCTGATGACGGTAACGTGAACTCGCACACCCGTCTTGTCAACTGGTGACTTGGCGATTCTCTCCGGTTCACACTGCGTGCTAGATTAAATTTCCCGCCAAACGAAGAGATGAACAGAGAACAGGACACATCTTCACTGCCCAAAATCTTGTTATTGAATGCAGTCAAAATCGGGTGAATGATCGTGCAAGGTTAATTTTGAATATGAATTGTTTTATCCACTCATTCAAGTCCATCACCTCTTTGTCATTCTAAATAGTCCCAGCATGTCGATACTTTCTCACTACACTGTTTATAACACGTTAAGATGATGTGAATGAACTGTGCTCCTGAAGCGAGACATGTTTCCTCAGAACTGGCAACTCTTGTACTTGATAGTGGAAAGAGTGGAAATGAGAAATCATTGACAGATTTTGAAAAAATCACTTTGACACACAATTTATGCTAGCCACAAATCGTTACAACAAGTAGTTTTCACACTCTCTTAGTTCAAATTATCCATCAAGTTTAAAACTACACCAGTTAAATTTTACTTATCTGTGCACTTTTCATTTCATTTCAGTTTATTCAGGCAAAATTCCAAGGATAAAAACACAAAAGCACACATATATAAAGTAGACTTATTTCCATTGCGGTCCTTAGAAAACACCATAGCAATATAACAATTAGGATTGCACATGAATTCGAAATAACTTAAAATTATAATAAAACAGCCACAAAAAATATGTACCCCCAATCACCCCCAACAACTACTGACCAGCAGTAACATCCGAAAATCATCAGAATATATTGCACATATATGAAATAATTTATAGAAAATATGCTCAAATATGAATTCATAATAACCCAGTAATTGAAATAAAATAAAACCTTAAAATACATTTAACTTACAAAACTTGAATCCTCACTGTTTTTAAATTTGGTAAGCAAATGTGATTTTACCCTCTTTTTAAAGAGATGTTTAGATGACACTTGTTGAATATCTGAGCGAAGGGAGTTCCAGTTCTTAATTGCTGAAAAATATAAAAGATTTATGACCATGTGACCCCAAAGACATGGTGTTATGATGATTAATATTATTGGTTCTAGTGATGCCGCTCTTCAGATATCTTGGACTATCATCATGCAATATCCAAAAAAATATGACAAATTTTAATCTGAGAAACTCTGAGGTCAACAGGTAACCAGCTCAGATTACAGAACTCCTGGGCTCCAACATGAGCACGAGGTGAAAGATCCAGTATACTTCTATTAACCTGTGCTGTCTGAAGTCTAGCCTTAAGATTTTTATTAAGACCAGAATACCAGACACTACACCCATAGTCGTAATGACATTGTATGAGAGCAGTAACCAAAAGTTTTTTGGTATGAATATTGAGAAATTTACTCTTTCTATTCAAAAACTTAAGCCGGGAGTGAACTTTTTGATAACTTTGGAGTAAGTGATTTCACCTGATAACGACTGGTCTAAATCCAGACCAAGATATTTTATAGCTGTACTGCAACAATTTACACCCTACGGCAGCTTCCATGTCGTTGACATAGACTAAGAAAAGCAGCGGACCTAAGATGGACCCCTGCGGAACCCCACAGGTGATTTGGCGTGGAGTGGATACAGTACCGTCTATGTCAACCACCTGGGATCTGCCAGTGAGATATGAACAAAACCATTTAACAGCATTGTCGGACAGCACCATCGCTCTCAACTTACCCAGCAAAATTTTATGATCCACCGTGTCGAACGCTTTCTGAAGATCTAATACGACCATACCAGTAAAATTACCTTTATCCCAGGTGAATCAAGCAGATGAGAACGATGTTGAGAACGATGTTTTGAATCCAGACTGAAAATCATAAAAGAAGGGATTTATTTTTTTAGATACCCTTCAAATTGGTTATACTCGTCACGAATCTTCCAAACAGGCCAATCGACCAAAAGTCACATTTCGAGATATCGGCGATTGAAGTTTTCGAGAATTATGAACTTGCATATCTAAAATTTGAAACATTTTAGGAAAATGATTTTATGTGGACATTGTGGACATTGAAACGTTCTTCATTTTGAGCACGCTTTCCATTCAAGTATCCTTTGTTTTCCTTGTCAAATTTAATTACAAAGTGATTGGCCTGTTTGCAAAAACTAAAAAACGTCCTCTGTTTCTATGTCAAAGGAGACGAATGCACATTGAGCTGTTTGGCGTACTCAAAAAGAGTCGATCGATCGCCTCAGATAGTGGTATTGAACATGTTGAACATACTTTTGCCTGCCGAGGGCGCTAGAAATGACTATGCTTTTGTACGATTTTCTAAGGTGTCATTGTCTCTTACAGGCAAAATAATGTGCCAGTGAATATAGAAAAGAGGAATGATGAGGTTCTACAATTTTTATTTTGTATTAGAATTAATTTAATCAAATATTTAATAGTAAAATATAATACATCAAGCTATAAATATACAGTTAATTTGAATGGAAACCTGTAAAAGATGGATTTTACGGGGTTTTATTGGAAGAATTGCTGCCAGAATTTTCTTGTAAAATTTATAGCATTTTTTCCTGTAAACTTTAGTACGTAATCGTATAATTGAACATTCATAATAAAGTACGATAATGATGATGTAATGTTGCAGCATCGGGCCACATGTGTAAGTCCACTAAGGAACATCCACGGAATGAGAATTTTCTTCAGGTAAAACATCTTCGTTATAGGAATTGAAAGGAAACTAATTTCCTGTATCTACTCAATAAAATAATTGTAATCGGGTTTGCATTCAATTTTTTTGATAATTTCAATGAGTAATCTTTTAAGCTACCATTAACATGTATTTTCATTGAGATGGCTGAAAAATGTGATGATAATTTGTCACATGTAATCAAAATCACATTACTTTATTGCGCTTATTTAGTAACACAGAGAAATTATCAAGGTAGTAAATATTAATCACTAAGTTGGCTGGAACCAAAAATAATATCGTAGGTAGGTGGGAAAATCTAGAAAGGAAAAGAGGAAAAAAGAAAAAAGGTTTGATATGTATACTTGTTTACATTGCATTATTGATCTTAAACATGGTCTACCTAAGGGGGGGGGGTGGTTACCACCCCCTTCAGGTTTTCCCCCGGGCTTGCTAAAAACCCCTTTTGGTTGCCAACTATTTAATGTAATTGTCAGTTATTGACAATATCCGCTCCTTTTCATCCAAAACAAACATCCACTGGGTATAGGAAAGATAAAAGGTTGATCCCAAAGTAAGGATGGGTGGTGGGGGGGGGGCAACCACCCCCTTCGGGAAGAGATGCACCAACAAGCCTAGAACGCATGGACATTGCAGACACTTGATTTGGTACCATTAGATAGCTATGGTCCTCTCTTTACAATGGATTGAATGATAACCAGATGCTAGGCATACGTCACACAGGACGTCATAAAGTTAGCAGTCAGCCAAAAAACAGCCCAATTTCATAACACAATTATATATAGTGTAGATAGGGGAGGAAAATTCAATTCTTCGCCCAAAAAGGTCGGAATATCACATGTTCCTGATGGGAAAATGATCGTTTTATATAATGAGAGCATTTGAGGGCTTAATAAGGTGTTTGGGTCGATTATAAAATTGCCGAACTATCAATTGCCACCCCTTTATATCAGTATTTTTGCACCTTCCTCGCAGATGACGTCAGAGGACGTCATAATGGGATGTTGGTACTGATTTTGGTACCAAATGGAAAGAAGAAACTCTAGCTATCCTTTGGTACCAAATTACAGGAATCGGTGTTTAGTAACGGAAATCACAGGGGGGGGGTGGTAACCACCACCCCCTTCGGGAGTTTTGTTTAAAAAAATGGCTCGGGTAGACGAGGGTTAATTTGGCTGTAAATTAATCATGTAAGTAACTTTTAAACATGTAAGCATCTAACTAGGAATCAAACCTGGGACCCTCTGATATGAACCCAAATACCTAATAACCACGATACTATGCTACTATACAGGAAATATATAAGAACATTGAATTTATGTATATACATTATTTTCCTTTCAAATTAATATATTGTAAATTAAAATGGACAAATATCATACCAAAACGTGAAAGGGTTTCAACAAGAGGTTTTTGAACTATCTATATAAAAAAAATTGAAGTGAAAATAGGTTACTACATTAGTGCTTTGGTTATGTCTGGGGTTACAAATTATCTTGTTGTTATAACTTTGAATTACCAACTTAGCTGATTGAATCTTTTTACTTTATTACAACTTAAACAATCAATTAATTTGCAGCAACAGGTGTACAGTGAGTAATTGTTACTATTTGTGCACAATTTACCTTAACTTAATACATGTATGTTTGTGTTATTCTCAAATGAAATAAGGGTATTTGTGAAATTATTCTCATGAAACGTATAGTTGCATCATTACAAAGTTATAGAACCTTTAACTATTATGTCTAAAAACAATAAAAAATAATAAAATAAAACTCAACTGGCGCGATTCAAAACTGACAAATGTAGGCTCCTTTTTGCCGTGCTCAGCGCCCAGATCGTCGCTTAGACAGTCAAGACAACTTACAACCTACGTCTAGAATACAGCTAAAATGCATATTTTTGTTTATATCATTACTAACATGCATCTTGTATTTACGAAATAACGTGCGCTGTAAAAATTACAATGCACTTCACAATAAAAAAAAGGATCAGAAAAAGACAATACTTGGTCGTAATTTAAAAATATAGCAAAATACTTTTTGTCCAATTTTCGAGGCCTATTACGACTAAATTTATAAGAGAGGCTCCTATTTGAACTTTGAATTATATCAACATTATTATACACTATTATGGATTCTCAATTATAAGTTATTTACAGGAAAAATACTGTAAATCTTATAGGAAAATACTGGCAGCAATTCTGCCAACAAAATCCCATAAACTACATCTTTTATAGTTTCCATTCAAATTCACTTTATATTTTACAGTTTAATGCATATGTTTTACCAAAATTAACTGAATTTTAGAGTATATGCACCGTAAAATTTTGGTTGACATCTGTGGATAGGCCTAAGTACTAAGTTGGGATGTTCGTCAGTGTTTTTTTTATTCTCTACACATTCACAATCTCTGTAATAACTCGCCAAATATATATTTTCAGTGTTTTGATTGAATCAATTTTACAGTATACTGTAATTTTCACAGTAATTATTCGGCAGAATTGCTGTCAGGAAAATACTGGAAAAACTTATACTATTTTTGGGTGTGGCAAATTCGTCTCAGATACAGCTACACACATCGTACTAATATAAAGTTCGACCGAGACTTCATAGGTCCCCCGTGTTGATCCAGCGAGGAGATGAACATCTCGCAATATCCCATTTGTATCGATAGGTCCCTTAATAAGCTGTAAGCCTGCCGTTCGGTTGTTTTACAGGTACAGC
This sequence comes from Ophioderma brevispina, assembly GCA_023653785.1. Classification (NCBI taxonomy): domain Eukaryota; kingdom Metazoa; phylum Echinodermata; class Ophiuroidea; order Amphilepidida; family Ophiodermatidae; genus Ophioderma; species Ophioderma brevispina. The sequence continues at coordinate 15,393 of JAMKCH010003356.1, read as the reverse complement.
AAACAGACGAATGCGATTGGTCTGTTTGGAAGTTTTTCATTTGGCGTTTGGGATGGATTTCCAAAAGTGAAAATCGATTATATCATATCTCAAATTGGAATGTTATTTTTTTGACTCAATATTTTGGTATAGAAACGAGCTCGTGTGATATAGTATCAAATATTGCAAAAACCTCAAATTCGGCCAAAATGTTCGATTTGCCTGTTTGGAAGACTCGTGACGATATGTTCCATACTTTTAGATACGCACTGATAGACTACGGCTATATACCATGACCCCGCCCCCCCCCTGCACACCCCCGGGATTTTTGGAGACACCATTTTTTGTTAAGCTTATACATAAGCACATTGAATCAGGTTGCCTGCAAAAATCCCCACCCTGGGTTAAACGGTGAGGGGCCGGCTTTTTCAAAATGGCTTGCCAAACTGCACTACCCCCACCACCAGCCCCTTTCGGGAGAGAAGTGCAACATGCCTAGCACAACACGAACATCCTAAACACTTGATTTGGTACCAATAGATAGCTTATGGTCCCTCCTCTTCCCATTGATCCAAAGTGGTACCACCTGCCTGGCCTAACTTCACCAATGACGTCATAAAGTAAAGTTCGCATGTTAGCACAATTGTCAATTTTCCATAGAACAACCACATAGGGAAAACTTCAATTTTTTCGCTAAATGTTAGGACTATCCAATTTTCCATGCGGTTTTTGGCTCTACTCGATAGACCATGCCTCCGTTTTCAATAACTTGAGAGCATTTTAACTATAACGACCAAATTCACGTAGGAATAGAAAGTGGCTATAATAATGACTTTGAGTCGCATACAATTGCGAAATAATCAATTTTCCACCCCATATCATACATGGTATTTTCATACTTTCCTCACATATGACGTCACGGTGACGTCATAATGTGGATGTTGGCACTTAATTTTGATACCAATGGCAAGGAAGAAAAACTTTAAGCTACCGTGTGGTAATTAAATTTACAGGAATCGAAGGTTCAGTAACGAAAATCCCACCCCGAGGTGGGGGGTTGGTTACAAAAATGGCTCAGTTATGACGAGGGTTAAGTCAAAACGTGCCAGTATTATGCCTGCCTTCCTAAGCCTGGGAAGATCGACTGATGTGGCCAGAGCACTCGTGGAGGGATTGTTGGGATGTACTCCATAGAGCCAATTATATAGCCCTGATTTGGTACAGGCAGATGTGACAGAGCCAGAATTCCTCCACCAGATGATCAATCATGGTTGGTAGTTAAATGGATGGAACTAGATACAAGTGGCCATCAGGAGAGTTTTTAATGCCACAAGTTGTCTGACATAATAGTAGAGGAAGAATAGTCTGATACAGAAGAAAGACAATTATGACATGACTCAAGAAGAGGAGGAGGAAGAAAAGATCAATTTTCTAATCAAAGGAGCTGCTATTTAAGCTTCTGTATACCAAGGAAACAGCATTGCTTAAAAGATCGGCAATTGAACAATACCAATTGATTTATAAATTGGAAATTCTTCTTATCATATCCAACCAGTGTTTTCAAATGTGATCTAGCCAGAGGTGTGGGTACAATGTCTGACTGCTTCACTGAATTCTGCAAGGTCCTTGTCTTTGGCATTGTTCAACACACCAACATTGGCCAGAGCAAGAGTTGTTCCAGTGTCCTGATCTGCTTCCAGGTAGTCGGCCGATTCTGATCTCAACTCAACGCTGAGACAAAACCGTCCACTCAGCCCACGAGAAGCCAGGCCCATGCGGAAAACCCTCACCAGGCTCAATACCAATAGCTGCCACTTGGTTGACAGCAAGTCTTTCTTTCCACAATCCCACTCCCCAAACTCCTTATAGACTATTTCAAAGGACCGGACTTTGCCTAAGAAACTACCCCGACCACCTACCCCGGACCTAAGGCGGTCAGCAGGGGCCTCTGTTCAAACACAGGTCGCCTCTATAACCGATACTTGGCAGCTATGCTCAGGCATGCTACGCTGCTGCATGTATAAGTTGTCCGCCGGAGCTGGCCGAAGACACCTCTTGACAAGCCGCCAGGAGGCATCCAACGACGGTCAAGCTTCTGGGCTGACACCTCCCATACAGGGCAAGCATAACCTTTACTCCACGAGCAGCACAGGGCACGCTCCGTCGATCTCAGCGCATGCGGGCATCCGGGTAATGGGAGAAAGCCCCTTTGGGGGTTCCAGGGGCTGAGACCCAGAAACTCTTGATTAAACATGTTCAGTGCTTTTCGGAGAAGGTTAATGTCCTTATCTTGAAGCAGATGACTATGTTGAACGTTGCGGGGCCAGGGGGCGGAGCCCAGAAGCTCTTGGATTGTTTTAGCATGTTTCCGCTCATCCGGAGAGCTCTCGGGTATCTCATTATCATGAAGCAATGACTATACTGCCCTGCCCCTGGCGGGGGTCTAGAGTTCGGATCCCGTGGAAGTTCTTCATTTAAATAGCTGTTTGAGTGCTTCGAGATCTCAGTTATCGCATTATCTTTGTAACAGATGGAACTATACTGCCTCTGGCGGGGTGTCAAGTTACGAAGCCCGGAAACCTCTCAGTTTTGTATTTTGAGTTGGCCTTCGGAGAGATCTCAGCTATCTCTCACATCTTGAATCAGAGGAACTATCCTGCCTTTGACAATACGACAAAAATCTACACAATGGTATTTTTTTTTTTTCTTTTTATTTTTTCCCGAACATCATTTCGTTCAGCGCCCCCTGAGGTGGTGTCCCGGGCATATGTCCCCTCCCTTGCCCCTCCCTAGCTGACACCACTGCTTCCGATGTGGGTCTTAAAAGAGGACATGCAGTCCAAGGTGACTCCTAAGTAAAACATACTATCACGTGCTCCATGCGCTCCAGACCAGGTCATTCAAAGGTGACGCCTGGCATGGCGCGCAGACTGAAGCATACACCTGTGCCCCGGATAGACTTGCGCGCTGATGGTTTCTCCTCACAATAAGGGCGAGCCCATCTAAGGCCTTTGAGTCTCCCTTTGACATCTGCATCCTGTGCGCCAGACCAACGACAGGCTCCCGTACTCTCAGGCCGGTCGCCCGGCACCGATGCCGAACAGGAGAGGCATGAGCAAGCTCCCCCGGGGCATTCCTCCCGAGGCCAACCCCAAAAAAAACTAGACCACAACCAAGCACCTGTGTGTAACGATACACACACAAACACGAAAACGAAAGAAAGTAAGAAAAAAGCAACAAAAAGAGACAAACAAAAACTTAGTGGCGCGGTTTGTGGGTTGCGTCGCTACGCGTTACACTCCTTGCATGATCTCCTGCAAGCAGTCGTAAGAAGCTTGTGCTCACTTGGTAACCATCCCGCAACACATCAAGACTCACGAAACCATGGTTTATGCAGTTTAAAGGTGATCATTGATTAAGGAGGCTGTGGTTGTGGTCTAAGTGTTGAGTAATTCCAGACATTTTTACATAAGCGCCCTCTATATATACACTTGAAATGCTAACTACTACTTCAATTTTAAGTGTTTACTTTACCTCAAACTAATCCAAGAACGTGCGTGCAAAGTATAATATAGGGTGACACCGGCATTTTGTGCCTTTAAAGAGGTATTAAGTGTATAAATACACGGTGTTTTAAATTGTTTTGGCGGCCATTTTGAAATAATGACGCCCTCTAAGTCAGGATAAGCATGTAAAAAGGTGTTCAACTATTCGTTGGTGTGTGTTTTGGTAGTTCACATAGTGCATGAATTTGATCAAAAATAAGATATAATGTCAAAAAAGGGCATTAAGTAATTATTGGCCGCCATTTTAAAAAAAGTGCCCTCACCTTTAACCCAGGATGGGGATTTTTGCAGACAAACCTGATTTTGATAGCTAAATGTATGAGGTTTCCAAAAATAGTGGGTCTCCAACACTTGTTTTATAGAATTTTCTTGTAGATGCGCAGGGCACCACTCGAGCATCTTCAAATCGCTCACGGGGGGAATATGAACCAGACAAAATTACAGATTAATAAATTGAGTGAGTGGGGGCTACAATAAGGAGCTGCCCTTTTCAAGATTGAGCCGGCAATCATGCCCTGGATTTTATTTTGTTTGACTTTATTAAATAGTCCGGACGAATTGTGGGCACAGGGTGGGAAATGGCGTACAACTTTTTCCTATTGATCGAGTTTGTCATGATGACCTAAGCTAATAATTTCTGAGGGTGTGCCAAAATTTCGTTTCGTTGCCATTTTTGCTAGATCAATATGGCCGCTATCACTAATCAAATTTCCTTCAATGCATAATTTTAATGCACTCGAATCCCGGTTTAAAGCACGAGGAATCTTTCGGACCGGTTATTGACGTGATTTTTTTGATCACAACATTACCATCAATCCATTGGCCACCCTAAAACCCAATATTGCCCTGAAATCATTCAAGTGACCATAATTAATCAAGTATTTTGTGATAGAGGCTAATTCTTTCTGCCTCTAACCCCAGTAGGAACTCATATCTGACAATTCAAATGTGTTAACAAGCTGACCAATCAAGATGGAAGCACAATATGGCTGCCTTTTTAAGATCTTTAATAAACCAACACTACGAATGTTCATATAGTCATTAATATACTGCCGTCATTTGAATTTTAAGTCATGTTGTCACAACAAATATACCAGATACAGTTAGTAAAGTGCTCAAAACATTAACATCTCTACTTTATTTAATACTTTAATTTAATCATTTTGGTGTTTTATTCTATACACTACAGATCTATCGTAATTTATGAGTTTTAAAGAAGGTAAAAAGGCAGCCCCATTGGCCCCCATCTTAACATTTTTGCCATGTTAAGACACAGAAATTCATATAGAATGTCAACTGGTCAATACTTTAGCCCTATACCTTCAGTTACACTTTATAATAATAATTAGTTTGATGTAACTATTATAATACACATTAATGTATGTTTTTACTATTTTTACGGGGCTGTATTGGCTGCCATCTTGAATTTGAAAATGGTCCATTACGAGAGAACTGCCATAAGGGTTTCTAGTGATAATACATGTATATCATAAGTGGGTAAAGCCTGCATATAGACACTGGAATTAAATTAAGCGTCTAAACTGCAAAATGTGCATATCACTTGACGTGTCCGATGCGTTGGAATGCATTCTAGAGGTGTTAAGTACACTTGCAGAGTGGGATCAATTGTAACAGATTTTGACACCTGCAGACCATATTTTAGGGGTGTTCAGTATGTAATTCAAGTAGCGTAAATGGTATAATGGAGGTGTTAAGACATTTTAATGATTCCGAGAGCATATTTGGACTTTTGAGCAGCCATAATTGGATTTTTTGTGGCAATGTAATTGACACAATTACTTTACCAAACACTTCTCGTGCTTAAAACAAACCACCAACCGGAGTAACCCAACCGAGAAATAGTTGTCTCTATCGGAAATACTACTTAAGGGATTATTAGTGATTTTTGGACATGTAGCCCATATTGATTTTCAAAATGCACTGTAACACATTTTTTCACACCCTCCAAAAAATTATTGCTTAGGTCCCTAATGACACTAAAATCATCACTAGACACAGTCTGTACTCCATTTCCACCTTCAGCTGTGTGCATAAACTTCTACCCTGACTATAAGGAGTTTAAGGACCTCAGCTTCATCAACTTCTTGTAACCTGTTTGTTTCTGGTATAACATCTTTCAAAAAATATCGCCATAATGGCCAATGACATCGTATTTGCTACCAAGTTGAAGCAACAATAGTAACAAAAAGGGAATTGAAGTGCTCCGGCATGTTCATAGGGACTCTTGCACTGCTTATCTCAGTCTTCTCGACTCTATAAAATGTGTAGATGCAATTCTTGCAATCATTGCAACAGGGTGATCACAAAATAATGCAGCTCCGTGATAGGGTCATGAAACAATTGTTCTGGTTTGATCCGCTTTTTTGGGCTCCCCCCACCCCCCGCCAAAAAACAATGGACAACCTCCTAAAGCATTATATGTTTGTACAACCACATCTTCAAGTACCTGGATATAGCCTACCCTCAACAACCAATCAGTTTCCTACAAATTGTTTTATTACAACTAAATTTCGGGTTCCCGTGCTGCAGTCATGACAACACGCACATGTACATCCATCTGCGCCGTACGATAGCTGCCCTGTAACTGCCACGGTAGTTTGGGGGCTCGCCCCCGGGCTCTCCTAATTGGATGCAAATCTGAATCCGATGAATGCCAGACGTACAACCTTGAGTAGTTTCGAAGAAACTCAAAAATTCAAAATGGTGGCCACAAAACCTAAAAAACTCATCTGTTTAATTATCAAATTATATTTTAATTGGTCACATGGGTGTTTTGACAGAAGACAAAACTACGATTATTAACACACTAATTCTGAGATTCAATATGGCCGCTAATACAACAAAGCCTCAAAATAAATGCAGGCAATCATCTTAACTGAGACCATTCTGAATGATTTTCAATATTTGATAATCCAATCAACAAAACCATTCAAAATTCCCAAAATGGCACCATTTCATTACTACATATAGCCAAGAGCTTAAATGCTTGTATATCCCTGTACATCACTAAAACTCAGAGCATTTTTTATCAAAGTGATATCTGCAAGATGGGCATCCTAGATGGACGTCCATTATGGCTGCAAACATGCCATTAGGTCAAGCTTATTATCATTCACGCTGTAGGCAGATGTATTTTTTGTGGTTTTAGTTCGATTTCACCTACAAAACTCACATTAAGACTAACTTGTGTCATTTTAGTCGTTATTTATTCAAATGTCCCAATTGGACGCCTACAAACCTCCAAAAAACAAAGAGAGATAGAATTTTTAGTGATATATTCTTCGCCGCTAGTAAGTGCCATTTCTAGCCATAGCAATGAATTCTGATATACAAAGTGCGAAATACTCTTGCTGAGGGAGGCACTCTACCATATGAAGATGAAGATATTGGATACCGCATATTGGAATGCAATCTTACATGCTCGATTACTATGATTACCCTCAATGATATGTAAACTGATCTGATTGACTTACGGGGAATAAAGAATCAAAGGAATCTAATATCACATTTTTTGAAAATTTTCTTACTGTTTAATTTCTTGACCGTCAAACACCAGGATAGAACAATTATTAACCTACAGTCCCAAACGTGATCACAATCGGACACTACTTGTAATGGTGGCCATCTTGAAATTCACTGATTAACGTGGTTATAGAAGGTTAATTGAATACTGAAGGTTTAACAATAACTAAAAAATAACCACTTTTGAGTGCACAATGATTTTGTGTGTGTGTTTTGGTTGGTGGCCATTCTATTTTTTTTTTTTTTGGCATTTCTACAAAGCAAAGGTTTCCGCCCCCATCAGCTTCAGAATCAGCATAAAATGTCTAACACCGTTGAAAAAATGATAATGTAAGAAAACAGGTTGAATATCAGTTAGCAAATGAACCTGTTAGCCTGGACTAATTAGGTCAACGAGGGATTTCAAGACACCCGTATATCGTTCATATGTAGTCATTTCATACAAGATTAACACATGACTTCTTGCATTTCGACAGAAAAATGTCTTAAAGTGAATACAAAAGGCGATTTTGATTAGCTTAATTTCAATATAAAACATTAGGTTGAAGTTTGTATTTGCTTCCAATACGAAATTAGACATTTCATCAATTTGGAAGAGTTCCATATGTTCCCTCTCAAATGTACGAGTAAACATTTTATATTTATTGCCGCCTTAACACTAACAAATACCCTAACCCTAGGCCAAAAATAATATCTTCGAAGAGGGGGTATCTATGGAATACCTTGCCCACAAGGAATGTACCAAAGAATGTTGCTCAGCTTAAAGCACTAATCAGCGACTTGCCAATCCAGAATCGAAAAAAAAGAGATTTTTACATGTCCCTGTACATGTTTTAGCATACTAACATACCCTGCAAGTTACAAAGGCTGAAAGCATCCTAATAAAATTTCTTATTATTAATGTCTGTACGGACACTTTTCTACAAGCACTTAATTTGAAATAGGTTCATATCTTTGAACACTGCTGTTGTCTTCCCTTTTGTCATTTTTGCATTTTGGAAAAATACTATGCGAATTCAATAGACTTATCCTTCTGCCTTTAGACTACCTCCCGCAATTTCGAATATTTTGACTCTTTGGATGGAATCACTGAAGTGCCTTTAAGGGTTTGACGTGTGATCTGTTTACGCGCAAGCTTTTTTTGAGTCTTTGAACTTTCAATTTAGCACCCACTGTCGGCGGCAACAGAAAGACTTTGGTATTTTTTGAGGTGCGAAAGTTGTACGCGCAGATACCGTGGATCTGTGTGCGTTTTGTTTGCGTTGGGATTTTCCGCGAAGAATTAAAATGCAGGAGTCCACTTTGATGCGTGTACCCACCCTCCTCACGGTCGCCAAATATCGACGCCGACTCGACGTTCTAAGCTTCAGGTCATATAATTTCTTGGCGATAGTGAAGTCCTGGGTTCTTTTATTTTTTCATTTGGTGAAGCCTTACTTAAGGTTTTTGAAAGGGGTGATGAAGCTTTTTGACGTGTGATTGTGATTCCTGGTGAACAAGACTTCGAATCCATTACCGTCGGTCGCGTCGAAAAACCTGTCGAAATCGTGCATTTCCTCAAATCCTCACAAAGCACCATGAAGAATTGCCGCCGTCCGGCGGATCACCGACACGAGCAGTCGGCAATGCACGGGGCACTTATGAAACTAGAAAGAACAAATTTGATTTGGTGTAGTTCTTGTTATCAAAATCAATATTGTTTGCGAACGCACGGGGGATCCCAATTACCACGCTCTCACAGGTTTTAAGTGTCACACCTATAAATGGTTTGTATTGGAAGAGTAAATGATATCTTTGGGATAATCCGAGATCATGACTGATCACGTTTAGCTTATGTCTACCGCACTGTTTTGTACAACTTTTACTTCAAACAAATCGATGTGGTAAATAATTGACTTTGCAGAATCACTGATTGCCGGACTAACCATTGGCTGTAACTTAATGGACTTTCCTCCATTTTATTCCAAGGGATGAAAAAGACGTAAATAGTTATCACATAGACCTATTAAAATTAAACAACCTGTATGACCTATAGGGTAGGCCCCTACATCAGATAAGAATGAAATAAAAACAAATTGCATGCCCCGTCTCAATCAAGAAATTACTAAAAATTACCGGTTTAATTTTAAGTACTAAGGACCATCCGCTTCCATCACAATCCGCCTTAGTCTCGGCAAACCAAAGCAAAGGAAAAGCCAAAGAGATAACCGTGTGAAAATACCATAAAACAAACAATTATGGACTGGAAATAAAGATGAGTCGAATTTGATTGCGGGTGAATATATAACCTTATTCTATCAATACTCGGTGCAATTAGAGACCATGAAATTTTTTCCACCGTCCATGTTACAAATCCGACTCGCGAACTGAAAACTAACTTCACCAAATCCACATGGGCGTAATGCCGTCATGCGACGGGTTTTCCACTTCGCTCGTCAAGGGTTTCCATCCACGTGCCTTTTTGAGCAGCTATTTCTCGATACTTTTCTTCCAGATTTTCAACTCCTTACTAAAATTTATGATTCTTATTTATTCTTCGTAATTTTAGGTTATTTTTTAGGTTTTTTAACTTAATATTTGCGTACAACTTGGTGTTATTAATTTGCGTTATCGTCACTGATCTTGAACGAGCTTGTTGTGAAAACTGGAGCTTGATGGAAAAAAACTGTCAAACATCGAGACGTAATATGCATTATGTGTGCGCCTACCGCAGCACCATTCGAGCGTTCTTGTTTTCCGATTTGATTCCTGAATCCCCTTCTTATGTGATCCGATTGATTGTTGTTTAGCTAGCTCAAATATTATTGAATATGGAGAATTTTTGACAGCATTTTAATGCTTTTTTTCTCTTCCCGCTAATATTCATTGTCAATGTTTGATTTTCCACCAGAGAAGATGGTATTGTAACGAATGAATTACTGGAATCAACTTTGCAACGACCCTGACGAAATAAACGTCTTCTGAAAAAATCAACGGCTTCGGGAAAAGCATAATTGAAAATCCCATCCTTATAGTAGGGGGGGTAGGAATGGCCCTCGTAAGATAACATCACTTTCAGCAACATCAAAGGTAAATCTTGATCATTAGCTAACAATCATTTTTAGGAACTAAGGAATTAATCATAGCTACGTTTTTTTTTTTCAGTTCAGCGAAATAGTTAACAGCAAATAAAAGTAAATTTTTTATTTCCAACGCCAGGACATCGATTACCCCTGAGATTACCCAAGTATGTTTTGCGATATTACCACCCGTGAACGCCGATACTGTCCACCCTTACACTTAGTAAAACCTTTCCATAAAATACTATTTATATGCTTTCAATACTACATGTACATATACATAATGCTTATTCGCATTTTGTGATAATGTTTTTTTTGTATATATACATACTTCAAGCCTATGGAGATATCTTTTTTGCCAAAAGAAGAATAACAATTCATTGAAAACCTACAGTAATTATGGATGTGTGCATCTGCCATACACATATAGACATACACACATATTAACACCTACACACACAGCACACACACCATACATTACTACATACAAACATACATGCGCGCCCACCCCCCCACCCCACATGCAAACGCAAAAATCTTTGGATGTAATTGTTCATCTTTTCTCTTGGAATCACACAGACGACACACAATACACACACACACACACATACATACCCCACTCCCACACACGCTCGCACCCACACGCACAATGCAAACCCACAAAATCTTTAGATGTAGTTTTTCACTCTTGGAAATTGGATGTTCACTCTTGGAAATTTGGTCCCAGAGTGAAATCACTCTTGGAAAAAGTCCTTAAAAGCTTTGTAAACCACGCCAAAACATGTTTTTACATTGTAAGGAGTTAACAATGTAGTAAGCATGTACTTTGTACACAACATAATTTTAAAAATCCAGGGTAATTGTCCAAATGATGATCAATATGCAACATGGTCATTTAGTGTACATTTTATTTATAAACACCATGTTCAAAGCTAACAATGGCAAACCTGGAACATGTCTGGAACAAGGACAGTTTACAATAGATAGTGTTTTTAACAGTTACAAGAGTTAAACAAGAGTTTGTAGTTCAAAAAGGTTTTGTATACATATTATAATCTTTGTTTTTTATTGTTATACCAAAACAATGTATCTTGAAAGGAAACATTGGGATTAAAACCAAATATTAATATGTTGCTGCATCTTTGAACCCTGATGACCTGTTTGTTTTTGTAAGAAGTGTGGTATTCAGGATTTGATCATAAGTGTAGTCATGGTCTTGTAATATAAATGAACATTGGTGAAGTATGATTGTTAAAGACGAAGCTTGAAATACATAAACAGTAATAGTGAGGTGAACAGTGGTTGAAGCTTACACTATTCATGGCAAGTATGATGAAACAGTAGTGAGCTTGAACTATGTAATTTTTAGTATGGTGAAACTGTGGTGAAGTGGGCTTCCGATCAGCCAAAATGACAACAGTGAAGTGTCACCTTTTGGAAATAAATCAAAGGGTGAAGCCTGGACTAACAATTTGCAGATGTAGTGATACCGTGACTTTTGTTTTTTGTCAAAGCAAGTAAGTATGGTGAAATCCTGACCGTGATCATAATTGGCCCATGTGAGTAACGGTGATGACGTGAGGAGGTGGGTCCACGCTTCAAATTGACGCCTGCATAAAACAAAACAAACCGTGTCAATCGCGAATCCTCTACGGGCGCTTCGGCCCAAGAGGCGCCCAATGTTAAAACGAACCTAAATGCCTAAAAAAACTCAAATTAATGCCTAAATTTAGTCCTTTAATGAGAAACACTAGGCAATTAATTTTTATGCTAATATACGTGAGATGAAACCCAAAAAACTGGAGTTTAAGAAAACCATTCAACTTGTGCTTCATTATTGCAATAGGAACAAGCCTTTATTTATGTACGTTTTTCTTTCCTCAAATTTATTACATAGCAACAACTGCTTTAAGAAGGATATCAATGGCAAAATTAACAGGCAGGAATTGATAAAAAGTATGGTTGATGCGAAACAAGACATTACTGTTACTTTTTGGGTTACTCCCAAGTAGCCAGGTTTATTTTAAATATGAGCATTTAAGACAGTCAAAACATTTCTATTTTAATACCTATGAACTAACTCCACCAATAATTTGCAACCATTTGTATCCAAATCGGAGTAACCTTAAAATTTGAACCCCTGTACAACTGAAATTGATCCCTTATTATGATTTTTTTGCTGGGTTTTTAGCCTATAACTCTGAAACTTTAAATCACCCTCGCTACCTGAGCCATGTTTTGTAACAAAACTCCCGAAGGGGGGGGGGTGGTTACCACCCCCCCTGTGATTTCGTTACTGAACCCCGATTCTGTAAATTGTACCAAAGGATAGCTATTTTTCTTCTTCTTTCCATTGGTACCAAAATAATACTAACATCCCCATTATGACGTCACGCATGACGTCATTGTTGAGGAAAGGAACGAAAATACTGGAATAAATATAGGGTGGAAAATTGATATTTAAAAATATATAGTTTTTTGAATTTTAAATGAGCTGTATTATTGCTCTAAAATGATTTCTTTTATATAAAACTAGTCATTTCCCCCATCAAGTAGATCAAAAAACCCATGAAAATCTGATTTTCCTACCTTTTGGCAAAATTGAATTTTTCACTGTGGTGTGTCTATGGAAATGGCAGTTTTGCTGACATGGCGACACTTTAATGACGTCATTGTGACGTAAGGCTGGCATGTTGGTACTTATGTTGGTATCAAAGGAAAGAGGAGGACCATAGCTTCTATTGGTATCCAAAATCAAGTGTATGTGATGTTCCTGTGTTGTGGTTTAGGCATGTTGTCCTTCTCTTCCGGAGGGGGGTGGTTACAACCCCCCCTATCGATCACTTTGGATCACCCTTTATCTTACCTATACCCCGGGATGTTTGTTTTTGGATTAAAAGGAGCGGAACATGTCAATTGAACAATTACATTAAATTAATTTGGCACCAAAAAAGCGGGTTTTAGCAAGCGGGGAAAAAACCTGAAGGGGGGGGGGGCTGGTGGTAAACACCCCCACCCCCCCCCTTCGGTATATTAGGTAACGAGGGGTAGCTGTACCATCTTACAACTATACCTTTTCTGAATCCTATGGTTAGGGCACATAAGATGGTATGCTTTTCAAAATGAATTGGATCACTTTACAAATTGAACACTGTAAAAACTTTGTTTGGCCCCCTCTCCTAAGGACACCACTTGCGGCACTGACGAATCACGTTTGGGTCCGGTCAGTCTGTCAACATATTATCACTCAAACCTTTTTTACTTGAGATGTGTTACAATGTGTGCTAGCTCCAGGCCAAAAGGCTCAAAGGACTTTTAACGCTTTCATGACAACCATCCAACTATTCATTACTTGCCTGCATTTGAAGAGCTGATATGCAAAGGCTTACGTCCACTTTTAAGAAATTGAGTATTAGAATATAAGTTATATGCCAATAAAATATATACAAAATTGGCACTTGTTTACTGTCATACCCACCTTCCCTTTCATGAGATAAGGAATTTGCCCTTTTGGAAATCTTCAGGAATTTCCGGAAAATGTCACTTAAAAAGGCTATCAAAATGTTTATTTCTTCTTTGGACGTGTTGTGGTAGCCTGTAATTTCTTTCATTTTTAAAACAAACTGTTTTTTGAGTGCACTATGTGTTGAAAAAAATAATTTAATTACAAATTTGCAGTTTGGGGAACAGAAAATGGCATTTTGACCAATTCATTAAAAGATCGTAAATAAAAAAAATATTCAATTTTGTTTCATTAAAAGGTTATGTCATTGTCTGGCTATTGAAGTCACTGGTTATTTCAAAACTGGACTTTTTTGGGAAGATTAGGACCGTATCTTTTCAACAAGGATGAAAAAGTCAAAAGGCTGATTTGTTTAGCTCGGAGCCCACCACATACTTTGTGCAATTATAATTTATATTTCAGTTTCCCACAAAGCACCTTTAGGGAACGGTCAGATTTCAGACGCCAACACTGTTTTGGCTCTGGCGTCGTCTGCTACACTAGTTTATTGGTGATGTGGTTCCGATAGAGTGGTAAATAAGTGATGGCGGTTACAAGATTACATATATAGCGCTTTCTTATAATACAAAGTCTCAAAGGCGCTTGTTATTATTATTCCACTGTCACTAGGATATGTCCACATTTCCACATATTGAAATTGGCAGCCAATTATAACGGCGCCACAGTATGACTACTCCGAACAACTCCCATGCATTTACACTGGGTGAAAATGAGACAAGCGAGATAAAGTGTCTTGTCCTGGGACACAACACATGGTGAGTTAGGAGCCCCGTCGTGGCTAACGGTCTGATGATCACAGAGTCCTGTGCTTTCTTGACCACACTAAACTAATCAACTTTTTAAGTTACTTTTATGGCCACAAACAATCAGATGTTCCCAAAAATAAAAACTGGATCCCAATGGCTTATTCAAAGATGGCGTCCAGATAGCCTCCCAAAATAGTTTTTTGACTAAACGATTTAAATAGGATATATAAAAACTAAATTGTCAAGAAAATAAAATTAGAATCAGCAATTCAGATCTAATACACAGGAACAAAAAAAAACCTATTCCCTAGTTTAACGGACATTGCAGTCGATAAAAAAAAGGGCAGCCTTTACAAGAAACCCTAAGCCATGAAACAAAAACCCCTCTCTCCACCACGGCACAAGAACCCATCTCACTCTTCGGCACAAGAGCCCCTCTTCTCCCTCGGCCCAAGAGGACCTCTCCCCCTCGGCAAAGTACCCCTCTCTCATCTCGCACAAGAACCCCTCTCTCCCCCCTCGCCACAAGACCCGCTCTCCCCCTCGCAAAGGAACCCCTCTCTCTCTTCGGCACAAGAACACCTCTCTAACCCATGCAAAAGATCCCCTCTACTCCCCCTTCGGCACAAGAACCACTCTCTCCCCTCGGCAAGAACCCCTCTCTCCCCCTGCGGCACAAGAACCCCTCTCTCCCCTCGGCACAAGACCCTCGCTCCCCCTCGGCACAAGAACCCCTCGCTCCCCATTGACACAGAAACCACCCCTCTCCCCCGGTACAAGACCCTTATATAGTTTAAACGACATTGGCGGTCGACTAAAGAAGGACTAAAGAGGCCTTTACAAATAAAAAAAAACCTGACAAGAACTCTCTCCCCTCGCACAAGAACCCTCTCTCCCCTCGGCAAAAAGCACGTATCCCCCTCGGCACAGAACCCTCTCCCCCTCGGCACAAGAACCCCTCTCTCCCCATGCACAAG
>JAMKCH010003355.1:0-125179 GCA_023653785.1 Ophioderma brevispina | reverse complement strand
AGATAATTTTACTAACTATAGGCCAATTTTCTGTTCTACCTGGATTGTCTAAAATTTTTAAGAGCATCTTGTTGTTAACAGATGCATTTCATTATTGACCAAACACAACATATTTTGAAAACAATTTGGATATCGTCCCAAACACCTTACAAGTATGGCAATCACAAAGTTTGTGCACAAAATTTACTCAGGCCCTCAAATAACAATCAAACATCTGCTGGCGTATTTTTGGACCGTTTCCAAGGCATTTGACACTATAACTCATGATGTCCTCTTAAGCTAAAATGCATCACTATTGCTTCAGAGGTATTGTCTTGGAATTGTTCAATAAATTACCTCACAAACAGGAAGCAGTTTGTTGATTACAATTAGGTCACAAATCTTAAACTAAACTATCGACACTGGTATGCCACAAAGCTCTATTTTAGGACCCTTAGGTTTTATTATTTCTGTTAAGAATCCAACTTCTGCTCATGAATTGTCTTTTATATTATATGCAGATGATACTTAGTGCATTTAACATCACATCATGATATTAAAACAAAATAAATACAATAATGTAATGGATAAGTAAATAAACCCTGCTTCAAGAAATAAACTTTCACTCAATCTTAAAAAAACTACTATATGCTTTTTGCCACTCACAAATAAAAAAAATTAAAAATCTTTGATATGCCCACGATAATACCAAAATAAATCAAGTTAATGCTTTTAAATTTTAGGAATCACTATCGACCAAAATCTAACCTAGAAAAATCACATTGATGAGTTAGAAGAAATGTTCACAGCGTATGGATTTTATATAAAGTAAAGGACTTTCTACTGAAACTGAACTCTTGTCTCTATAACACGCTGTTCTCTCAAATATCACATATGGTATCACTGCATTGGAAAGTGCATGACAAACAGAAATGGAAAAAACTGCACATACAACTGCAAAAGTGTGCACTGAGAGCAGTGAGCACAGTGATTACAGACGGCATCTAATCCTTTGTTTGTTTAAATATAACCAACTAAAACAAAATAATGATTGTGTAAAAATCATTATTGGAAACATTCATGTAAAATACAGCAACAACCAGTTGCCCTCCACATTTGACAACATGTTTGGAACAAATGCTAAAAAATCACACTATTCAACAAGACATGCAACAGATTTTTCAAATACCTAATATTAAACTGGATTAGTGGTAAATCATATCGTACATGGGCGTTAAACAATGGAATAACATTCCATAAATGTAAAAAACTCAAAAATACTTCATTCGTTTAAATTTTAATGATAAAAAAGTCACTCATTTCTAACTACACATTATAGAAAACGAGTCTGGGGCCTTGAGACAGGCCTTTATTCGATTACTTTCCAGTACTCTTCCACTTTATTATATTTCCAATGTATACAAATAGTATATAGCATATGTATGTAATAGTTTATAACGATGTTAGATGTGGATAAATAAATATGTTATGTTATGTTAAATAAAATATGTTCATGACGCAGTCCATATGTATATAGGAAGCTTAGTTTTCAAGTTATAGCTTTTAAAGTTAGCCTTTAAATTAACCTTTTCATGTCATTTCTTGGGTCAAAAATACTGATTTTGGGTTGTGGAATACTGAAAGCTGTATTACAAGGTGGCATGTCTGTATTTTAGGGCTCCAAAGTGCTTTAAAGCAATAGAAATGCAGGAGCTGGGGGGCTTCGCCCTCTGACCCGACCGGGGCATTCCTAGACCCACTGGCCGGAGGGGGCTCGGTAGCGCAAGCGCTCCCTCGCCAAAACTCTCCCTTTTTTTAATTCAAATGTTGGCATATCTGATTACTTGTAAACATGTATAAAAGTAAATATTTGAGTAACTTTGTGGTTAAATTTCATGTAAAAAAAAATTTCATGGCAGCCACTAAGTTTCAAAATTCTCAACAATGCATCAACTAGGTAGCCTCATTTTTAGTAGCCCTGGGACCAACGTATACGAGCTTTGCAGTGCCACATGTATCTCCTACAGATGACAAGGAGGATTACAAAACGGCCTACGACACTACCTTTCAGGTAAGTCTTGCTATATTGGGCACGCCTCTTTACGGTCCCCCATTAAATTATGTTTTATTCCACTGCTGCATCCTGTTATAATATTAGAAAAGTTTGCAGCAGCGTATGGAATAAAGGAATTTGTTTCTTTCATAGTGAAGGTTTCGCACCAATCATGGAGAGTAGAGGGCTTTATAACATAAAGGTTAATAACCAGACCAATGTGCCAAGCCTCAACCCTGAATATAGCAATCACAAAATGTTTCAAATAAGATTACAGCAATAAAACTGCAAATCACAAAACCGATTTTCGCACTTGACAGGGTCGGTTACAGGTGTTCCTGGCTCATGACCTCATCCTTAGCCGGTTATTCATATATTAGAGTATCATATATGAGATATATGAACCCTATCAGTGGTGAGTACTCCACTTGATTTTTGGATGGTCAGCACCTGTACATCACCATTGATGACCCCGTTGAGCCACAATACCTTGATGTAATAACCTTTATAGATTCTTATTTCTGTTCACAGATGTTCTAGTTCTTGTTTTTCACCTTTTTATAACAACTCTATTTTATGGGGCGACGTGGTCTAAAATTAGGATTGTGGCTGGTACCGGCCTGCGGTAATGACTTTCTTAGACCAGTAATAAATCAAAGGACTGCAAAGTATTTTTTGACTTTTTACCAAGGCTCTTGCATGCCTGTAACTCGAATCGTTCTCAGGAGTGTGTTGTAAAATTTTTCAAAAATAAAAAAACAATTGACAAAGGGAGGGGGCACTTTGCCAATTTTTAAAAAAAATACCCAGTTTCAAGAAAATTGATGCTTTTCCAGCCCCAGTTGCACAAGCTTACTTTGGTACATTTTTGCTTGATGTTAGGTTCAGGTGAGGCCGTGTAGTTTTTAGCGTAAGACTAAAGCACAATGCTGCATACTGTTATCTTTGTAGTGCCAAGAAACTTGAGCAGATTGCAGAGGATCGATGTGACGCCGCTGGTCGGCTTGAGGAGAGCGTCAAGCAGGAGAAGGCATCATCCCCGCAAGTAAAAGTCTACGAAGAAATACTCAAGGTACCCTAGGGGAAACTGCATAACCAATGTGAGTCAAAACTTGGAATACACTGCACTGGACAGATGAGACAAAAGTGTTCATATTAGAAGATGGCCCAGTAGGTGTGCATAGTAAAATGCTTTAATTCCTATAGCTCAAATACAATAGCAACCTCAGGGTCCAATCTTGGAAGACATGTGCGTCCTTGACTCCTGAATGTATCTAGAACAATCTCAAACCCAGAGGTCAAAGGTCAGTGTCAACACTTGAATGTCTGTAAATGAACTGTGGCCGGCCACTGGCCCGCTTTCAAAGCATACTGGCTCAAGGATTAGATAATAAAGGCTGGAGGTCGGTACAGCCATCTTGGAATCAGCGAGCTCACTGGTGGATGCTTAGATGTTTACGCCCAAGCCCATTAGACCTAAACTTACAGCACAGAAAAATGCACTTTATCGTGATTGTGCCCAGGCGAACCTCGCTTATAAAATGATCCTTTACATCCAAGAACACCGTCAGGCATGTGGTGTGATGCAGGAAGTTTATTGTCTGCAAAGATCGGGCCACGGCGGTTTGTGCAGAGTTCAAAATGCTTCCAAAATAGCTGGGCTATAGCATGCTCGTAGTTGCTATGACGAGTGGACCTATTAACCACAGAGTAGCGCACAGTTGTAAATTTAATTAGTATGGAACTTTGACTTCGCGTAAGTGCCCTTCTCGGTAAGTGCCCATAAGTGCCATTTCTAAAGAAATCACGGGAAACAGTCCAGAGGCCGTGTACTAGGCACAATGTCATCAGTGTTGGTGACCTCCAACCACAATCCATTTCACTTAGAAAGCAAAGGACTCCAGATCTACAAACACCATAGATTCCAGGGACTTCTAAGCCCCTAATTTGGACCAAGTAATCCAGGACCAGTTGAGCTAGGCATGCCTAATCTTGTTCACTTACAAAAAAAAATGTAACTTTCAGAAAAAAAAACATAGGACACATCTGAATGAAACAAAGTTTGAAAGAAAAAGTGTTTTACAAAAAAAAGATTTACAAAACTCTAGGCATAGTCTTACTCTGAATGGTTGGTCAAAGGCTATGGGGAATTCCAGGGGGGATTGGTTGGTGGGCAGTTTGTGGCAATTTCTGGAAGAAGGATGATGACCATTATGCCAGATTTACCAAACTTGAAAAGCATGTTGTCATCAGCTCACAGAGCATTAATATTGTATATTGCTATCCCGTGCTTACCATGTCTTTCACTGGCCAGATCAATATCTTACTACAAGCTGAAGTACATTGCCTGAATCCCGGTCTGAATGTCTTTTGAATTGTGTCGCAAAACACATGCAAGATACACGGAAACTTCTGTCAGGGATGTGAATACCTGCTGGAACTCTTGCCTATTTTTACTGTTTTACGAATGGTAAAACATCCAAATGTGTTTCAAACTGTGGAAGTGAATTCAGTATGGGTCCACTTCAGTTTGGTCAATTTTTTTTCATGCCATTAGTCCCGTTAAAGGAAAATGGGAAAATAGACAATGAGATAATTAGGGTGTTAATTAAATTTGTAAAAAAAAAATGCTATTCATACTCAATTCGAACCTAAATGCTAACTAAATCCAAAGGGAATATTTTACCCCGGCCAATGGAAAAAAAAAACAAGTCTCTGTTCTATAAGCGAAACGCGCATTGTGCTTAAAATTGCGTCTTTTAGCACATTTTTTTTGGTTTTGCTTACTTCAATATTTTGGGGGGAAAATTTCAGAAAATATTAATAATTTGGCTGCAAAGCGGCCGAAACAAAATGAAAAAGGGGGTCAAAATGCAATAATTTTTTTAAATCCTGCATTTGCATTAGCATTTTTTTATTAAAAAAAAAAGCGTATTTCGCATGTGCATTTTCACGTTTCTTATAAGGAAACCTTTTTTCTTTGGCCTTTACTAGTATTCAAAGTAATATGCTTCTCATTACTTTTGCCACACCAACAGAACATTCAGGAGCCAATCAGAAAAGAGAAACAATTTGCACAAATAGATCCATAGAGGCCTTTGATATCGAAGAAGTCAGCAGTGAATGGGTCGCTGTACACAGAGGATCCTGCGTCACGGTAAGTTACACAATCTCCCAATAGTCTCCCTCACAGTGGTATTCACACTTTGCAGACGAACTTGACCTATTGACCTTTTGCCTTACACTATTCAGCTCTTCCACAGTCTTGCAGATGAATGTGTTTGCACATCACAATACTTGTGTAAGCTTACATTTGTTTCAGAGTCTGTTGACTAAAATCTTGACTGAAAAGGCTGCCTTTGATCTTCTGAACTCAAAGAAGTCATCAATGTTTAAAAAAAATCTTTTTAGAACTCTAACTGCAGGGGCGGATCTAGGATTTGAAAAACGTCAAAATTACCGGGGGGCTGAAAGGCTTCTTCTTAGCGTGTCAAAGTTCATAGTAATTGGCTGGTGGTGGGGTCAGGATGTATTCAACTGAGCAAGCTGAACCGGGGCCGCGTGTATCTATGATCCGGAAGCTCCTAACATGGCCCAGATGTCTGAACGGCCTAAAAATTGTACAAATTAGTGATTTTGCAAGATTTTGCAGAATTACCGGGAGGCGCGCGCCCCCTCCGCCCCCTCCCTAGATCCGCGCCTGAACTGGGTTAAATAACAATTTAATTGGTTGAAAACATTTGAGATGACTAACAACATTATAAAATATAGCGATATTTAGTGTAAACTTACATCCGTTTAAGAGTCTGCTGACCTAACAATCTGCCTTGTGCCCACACATGCACAAATGAAACATGTGGACATGAAAACATTTTGGAACCCTGTTTTGGTCAATAAATTATAACGGCTTCACAAAAACAATCAGAAGACGCAATATGCAGCATATAACATGGTCATTTGCAAGACTGTCAAAGAGCTGAAGATTAATAGGTCGGACCATCTGCAAAAGATGCTAATTCACTACATTGGTAGTATGATTTCAAAAGCTTTCTGGCACAAATATGACTACAGTATACATGAACAGGTATGACTCTATGCACTTGAGATGGATGGCTTAATAATCCCACGGAAAGTTGGGACACTTTCATTGTTTGTTATCCCAATTCTAATGGGAGAGCAGATCCTAATTTTAATCAATAGCTCTTATACAAATTAAAACCCAGAATTGAGTACCTGAATAAATCCTAGCAAGTGACCCTTAAACAAAAGACCCTTCGTACGGGAGACACACATCCAAATCACCAGACTATGTTCTCTGTGCGTTTGCTCAAAAAAAAAAAAATCCCAACACACACACACACACAAAAAAAAAAAAATACTAAGTTTAGTTTTTCAAGCAGAGTACTGTGTGACTGGTATTCACAAATGGATTTAAACTTTAAACCTTAAATCCAGGTTAAGATCAGGGTTAAACCAGGGTTAGTCCTTCCGTGTGATGTACTAGGTGAGAAAAATGGGCCATTCCAATCCAAGAGTAATTTTTATCACCTGTTACACCACACTTTCAGAGTATGTTAAAAGAAAAAGGTCCATACTTGGAGGGACTACCCTGGTTTAAACCTGGGTTAAAAGTTAAGCTGGTATTGTTAGAGGAGTTTTAAAGAGAAGTCAAAATGGCAAAGGATGTGGCCCTGGTTTAAATTGTATATATGTTTTTACATTATACTGTTAAATATTGTGAGATGATGATGAATAAAACAGAGAAAAGTGACTTTTTAAAGCACTTTTTTCTGACTTGGAATCAGCTCCCGGCGAATTGGGCATTAGGTGCTGTTTATGATGACGTCACGGTGGTTACTCGTTCTCACCCCAGGGCACCGCCATTGGACGATTGCGTCAAATTATTTGTTCTGCCATCCAATGCCATCAGTCATGTTCTGCCATCTCATACGTCACCAGACTTCGCAGAAACATGGCAGAACTGGTTCCTGTGTGCCCACTGCATTATGTGGCCGTTGTTATGTTCCTTAGCTGTCGAAGCTCTGATAATGTTCTCAACTGTGGAGCTCCAAAGAGGATGAATGAAAGTGAACATTTATTACGGTATCAGGCTACGAGTAGTCAACAGGCTGCCAGTATCCGTGGCAAAACTGATAACCACCGTGATTCAAGCGAAAACGTGTTGCCAAACTCTGTTTAAAAAAGTTTTCCTTGGGAGTACTTGGATGGGTGATGTTGTCAATCTGTCTCCCAAACAGTGCACAATTTGGTAACAAGATGCAATGTAATGAATCACCACATTTACCTTCAATTGATAACCTTAACTATAATGCCATTTTGACTTCCTTTAAAGCGAAATGCCAGTTTAATATAATAGCTTCAACCTATTTAATACATTTTTGTTTACTGAAGTCTTTCAGTCAGAACAAAATGACACTCTATTATTGATAAACAAAGTAAAACTTTATAAATCTTCCGATTGATGCAGCCATTTTGCATCAGCCCACGAGGAAGGGGGAAAATAGGAAAATCATGATGGGATATAGTACATAGTGTGTCTTGGAATAAGTAGCAATGAACTCACATAACCAACTTTTTCAGATCTTCGTTCAAGAAGTCGCCTCGTTTTTAATCGATAGTTACTGCTTTCTACTGGGACTCATATGTAAGCTGATTTTTGACCAGGAGTACCCTAGAAATTCCTTAGACACCTGTTTGATCGATGGATTCTCAAGTCTACAACGTCACCCAATGCCAGCACGTCACAAGGCCACACCATGGCGCCTCCATGGACAAAATTATAGTTAAAAATAAGTTCTGCTAATAAGGCAATTTATATTGCAGTAAATATTAATTTCCTTTCCAGACCGCAAAGACATCTTAAAACATACGTAAATTAAAAATTAGCACTGTTAGTACACTTTAAGTGAAATCAGTCTGAGAAGCATTCCAGGTGCAAGCTGGGATAGGGCAGTTATGTCATTGCATAGTCGGCAAGTTATGTAAAAAACACCTCCATCAAAATATTGTAAACGCCTTGTTTTTAACCTCGATATTTTACCAAAGTTGAACTTCCATAATCGGTGAGAATGATAATAATAATTTCAGTATGTCAGGATATTTGTTTCCATCACTTGTAAGTTTTTTTTAAATGGCTGATTTAAAAACTTGATACAGCTTTGTGATGTGGAGGAATTCAGTGTGTATGAAATATATTGTTCACAGATGTGTGACCCATGCAAATGTCTTTTATTGTAGAGGCACTTTTAAGCAATGGCAACACAAGTTGACAAACTGATATAAGTCGGGACATGCAAGACCTATTACTCCGCAAAAATCAGAAAAAATCCATTTAGGGAATCTTGCCATATAGGCTACAAAGGCATCATTGTATGTTATAGCGCCCTCTATATGCTATTTCCATAGAAAGACGTGTAAACTAGGGTTTGATGAAAATCATATTTGCCGCAATGATTTATCAAATTACACATGATGTAGTAGTGGCATTAAATACTCCAACTTGTTGTCAAACATGTGTCGCCATTGATATTTTTGTTACTGAGACTTCAAAAAACAGCTGTGTGTTGAGCAGGGGTACTCTGAAGTAGTGCTAGACCCAAATTGAAACTGGGGGGTCCAACAAGGGGTCCATGGACTATTTACAGGCCAGAGGGTGTTTTGAATCAATCCCATGATGCCCATAGCATGTGCCTATACCGTACTGCTACTAAACAACTGTCAGTATTTAAGGTAAGACTCTTCCAAAAGTGCCAAGAACCACAAGACATTCCCCCCATAAATCATGCTAAAATTCCCTAAGTACTTACGCTTTGCGGGCTAAAAGGAGCATAAAGGTGGGCTTTTTATGTGTAAGAATAGGATTTTGTGGGTCAAGCCTCATAAGGATGACATTTTCCAAACCTGGTGCATTGTGGGATGGGACTCAAAACACCTGATTACGCATAGGAAGTTACTTTTAGTGTCAAGAAGTCAAAATTGGTGGTCCAGGATAACGCAGGTTGCGCTACCCTGGGGTTGAGTTAGACTCTTAAAAGAGATTAAATTGTAGCAAATATAAAGAGTAAATAGACAGAAGTTTTCCTTAAAGAGAATTCAGGAAGATCGCTATGGTGTTTGAACCATAGGTAAAGGCTCTTTGATGTTCCCCTCACGCAATGTTGCTTAGAAACATGGGTACTAAAGGGATTAGCGGATATTGCGAGAGAATCGAAAACTATGTGGAAATGCATTTGGTTTTAACTATACATCAGGGATAAGTGTGTACAATCCATATAACATGGTTTAATGTAGAAACAAACACCCAAATAGTGAAAAAAAATAAAAAAAATATTGAGGAAATTTGTCATACGTCTCCCGTAAATAGACATACCCCGATGACTCTCAAAATCTACAATCAACGCTGTTTGTGGGTTTACACTATCCAGAACAAATAAGATCAATAATTTTTGTTTGAGGTCAAACTTATTGAATGTATGGTGCACAATATCACGCTTCAAATCTGGGAGATTCCCCGAGATAGGCTTTTTTGATCTAGTCGGAATTTTGATACGGACATATAAGAATTAAAGAATCAGATTAAAAAGTACTGAATTGTCGTTAATACACGGATTCCAAGCTAACCACTTACAGGTTTATGTTTGCAGGAGCTATGCCAGTAACAAAAATACCAAATTTTGATGATTTTTTTTGATGTTTTTGGATTACAATCGCTGCTAATGCCCTTAATCTAACTCATTGCTTATTAAGGGTTGCAAATTAAGGGTTTTGAGCTTAGGGTTCCATGCTTTAAGAAAAGTAGAGTACACTGAGTACACATCATTCCTACATGGCACAAGACTTCAAAGTTCTTAATCACAATCTTTTTAACTGACCCCATTTTTTTATTTTAAAAAATTGGTGTTTTGGAAATCAATCTGTTTTGAGAACGAGAAGATCAAACATTTAATGCTTTCACACAGAAGGTAAGCATATATATATTATTAAATTTTTTATCATTCTCGTATACAACATATTTCATGACTTTTGTAGTACGCAGTACAAATTTTGACCTTGTGAAATTTTTTCCCAGATTTCATCCTGAAAAACTTCGAAAACTATTTAGAGGCCATGAATCAAAGGAAAGTATTTTTAAGTTAACTACAATTTTTTCCACTATAAATAACAAATTTTAAATAATTAGAAAAGGTGAAATTTTATCAATCATAAAAATCATATCGGTATGCATTGTCTTCTGCATGATAGGTGGATTTATCAATCCAGTGGGCTAACCAGCGGTGGGGCAGCCCCCCCCCCCCCCTGACACTAAGGGGACGGAAGCTAAAAAATGTGACGTAAGAACGGGAGAAGGGGAAAAATATGGGTCTAACCGGCGAGCGCAGCGCCGCAAAACCATGTGAAACTCTTGGAGTCTGTCCCCCCCTTAGACTCTGGTCTTGTTACGCGCCTGCACCTATCATAATTAACATCATTGCGAAGTTCATTGTGTATGATGTACCAATGTATTGGGAGGTTGGATTGTGCTGGGAGCATTGTATTTGTGATTCGGAGCATTGAATTGGGATTGGGAGCATTGGAGCTGTGATTGAGCATTGGAGCATGTTATTGGGAGCATTGGATTTTGTGATTGTGACATTGGAGTTGTTATTGTGCGCATTGGAGTTGGATTGGAGCACGGAGTGTGTGATGGAGCATTGAAGTATGGATTGTGAGCATTGGCGTTGGGATTGGGGAGCCCTGGAGTTGTGATTGGGAGCACTGAGTGTGATTGTGAGCATTGAGTTGTGAATGGTAAGTCATTGGGTGTTGTTGATTGGAGAGCCTTGGTTGTGATTGGGAGCATTGGGGTTGTGATTGGTAGCATTGGGGTGTGATGGACATTGGGAATGGGTTTTCCAATAGTCTGCTACTCTGTTTCTTAAAATAGGCATCAATGATGCACTCAAAAATCTCCTAGCTAGTGCGCCGCAAATGTTCTTTATTAATGTGTTGTGCTCATCCCATTTTCTATTTTCCTAACATGTGCTTATTTTTGCATATATAGCGAAATCAGTTATGGAAAATGTTTGACGAATTTAATATTTATTTACGTTATCCTTCTATATCACTGAATTAAGTCAATATGCGACGTTAGCAGACCTTACCTTTACATCATGAACTTTGTAGAGACTTATTTTTTTTTGCAGTTTTTAATATCATTGAAACTGGACATAGTACACAAATATATCTATTTTGGCCAGTTGTGTCGGTTGTCAGTAGTGCAGGCCTGAACTAACTATTGAAGGATACTAATAATTGGCAAAAAATGCAAATTCAGAGGATTTCAAACAAATTTTTATGTTCTAAATAAAAATTGTCAAATTAAAGAATAGTCACCTAAACGCTCAATCTCAAAGTTTCAGATGAATAGTTTCCATTGGAATGGAGTAAATTTTTGTGCAGTACAGCAGTACCATATGATAACTGGGAAAAATAAAAATTCGTGATTTTCTATATGAAAATGAATCAATTTGAGCTTAGCTTTACCACAGTGAGTAGTATGTGGCAAGAATTATGTATATGCAAAAACTTGATTTGTTTGAAAATTGAACATGGCTTTCTTGGAAAATCTCTCACCAGCCTCTAAACTAAAAAAGTAATCAGTGCAAATTCCATTTTGCTCCAACATACAATTTGAGCAATTACCACATAGGACTCTTAAAAATTGTCATGAGTCGACAACTTCCCTTTTAGAACAAGCTTTTGGGCAATAAAGGCAAGCAAGAGATCGAGACAGAGATTGCATTGCATTGTTTGGTGACGATTTGTATATACCGAATGTTGTCGATTATGGCATCTAATAAATTGGTTTGCTCCGAAGGGGAAATGTATTACACAGGCTTCTCTCAATTAATGTACATCGTAGAGCAGTGGGCTGTCACTAATTTTTCCTACTTAACTAAATTGGGCAAGGTAGGGAATCTCACCCCTGATTTCAACCCTCAGATTTTCGGGAGGTTAGAAGAAGGCACACCTTAATAATCTATTTTTACTTAAACTATTGATGTGGAGTGGGGAAGTGAATTCATCTTGATTTAAGGGTTTGGTCAAAAGGCCCCATCTGCAATCGCTGCCAGGTGTTAGTAATTTGGCGGGTAATAAACACCCTTTAAAAAAAATAAGAACACACTGACAAATGTCAGCTCATTGGCAGATGGGGCCTTTTGCAGTAAACCCTCGATCTGATGCCCGGAGGCCATACTGTTTACAATATGTCATGTACTCTTATTTGGATAAAAATTTCAGGACTGCAAATATTCTGTAATGTCACTGTGGTTCTAAAATCATCCACAAAATAATGTACTTTGTTTTGGAACACGATGATATTCAAATTGAATAATCACAGTCAAACTAGAAATTGTTTGTTACCAGAAATTATGTATAGATAATCCCAATAAACTTTATTTCTTAGAATCCGGGGGTGTTGGAAGGCAATAAAATTTGAATCATAAAAAAATTATCCAATATTCAAACTCCTTTTAGATTTCCTTTCCTCCTTCCATCAATTTGTTGGGCATACTTTCATTATAACCTTTGTACCTACTTTGTACTATGTGTTTTATCCATTACGAATAAGCCCATATACAGAGTACAAGTGAGATGCAAATGGGTACAATTAATTAATGCCATTCTATTTCATCCACTTTATACATAACGAAATATCCAACTAGTGCATTTTTTGTGCTCAAACAAGCCGTCGCAAGCACACCCCTTATGCCACATTAAAAATTTCCGGACGCCCCTGCCTAGTAGCGGTCCCACGCTAGCATCGGTACAAAACAACCCAAACACACCCTCCTTATCGTCACTGGCAACCCAGGATCCTTTGCTCTTTCTTGTGTCTCCGTTCGGAGGGGCAACCATTGTGTGCATTTTTATTGGGATAGTTAACTAAATTGTCCCCCCATTATTGCCTATTTATTGGAGACATATAATATATAATGATAATATATATAATAGCGCATCTTGATGATGTTTTTTATAACTACTGTTCATCGGGAGTTTTGGTGGATGACTGCTGATGCTGTTTGTGAAGATTTTTTCAAGATGGGAATTCGGAGGATCAGAATTGGGGGGAAAGATGTTGACATAAGGTATTAATTATTATCCCTTCACATGGTTTCCCCGCGAGCCTCAGGGGGCCGTTTTTTTGCGTCGCTCGTCTGCGGATAAGTGGGCTTATTCCTTGGCCAGGTTATTAAGCTCCCCCTTTTGTAAGTCCCCCATTTGACCGCCAGGCATGTTGGGGACATGTCCCTGTCTCATGTCTGCTCCCTTTGCTTATTATATTTTCTCTTTCGTCCTTGTTATAGCCGCACGGTGCAACCGTGTCATCTGTGTCTCTCAGTGTATTTCACCAGCTTCGTGCCGATGAATCCTAATTCTTCTCAAGATTTCGGGGGCGGGGGGGGGGGGGGGGGTGGGGTGGCCCTGCGTCTGTTTTGTCCCGTCGGTCTTGTCTCCTTGCCTTATCCCTTTCTAAACCTTTGGAAGCCCAGGTTCTCGGCACGGGTTTACTTACTGTATCTACCATCCGCTACAAGTTCGTCTTACTTTTGATGTTACAGAAGATGTCTCTACCGTGCCAAACTCCGAGATGTTTTGAGTGGAAAGAGGTTCCTTCGAGACAAGGACAATAACCCTCATGAACTGTGTGTGAGAGTGCTGTAAATTGTTCAAGAGAAGGGAACCCTTGTTATATACACTAAGAGTGGTCAGATTGGAAAGTCCAACTATTTGGAGGACGAATTAGGTGTATATGGATAGAAAGACAAGAAGACTTAAGGGCCAAGGCTACACAGTTCCATCTCTGTCAAGGGCATCTCCCTCCGGGTCTTCGACCAGCGAAGGCTCTACCACACTATTTTTACCCAGACCACTCCAAGACGCAATCAATATCACCAGTGATTATAGTCTCCGGCGATACTAACTACCGTGGTTGCAGAGCTCCTAACATTTTATAGGGCAATGTAGTCGTCCAGCCACACCATCATTCTTATGAAGATAAGGGCCTATGATTGAGGTGTTATTCTGAGTGGATTAAGTGATTATTTACAACTGCTTATCACTCCACTCCTTCCCATCATAGTGAATTGGAAGATTATCAACGGTCGAGTAGTCCGCTTGCCGCCACCTCTCCTTACAGCTTGAACGAATCCAGCCATGGCTATTCCACGGCTTCTTACAAATTGCGTACTCCAGCGGCGAATCAGTGTATTCAACTTAGAGAAGCTGATGCCTCAGTCCGTTGATGATTCTCAATACGTTAGCAGTCAGGCTGTCACATATCTCCGCAGAGTAATAGATAATAAGACGCTATCCCACTGGCATCCATGTGTGATTGCATAATGATTATAGGTCTGAGTTCGACAACCGTGGTAGCAGTCAATAGCGCCCATCGGCCATTGTTAGAATAAACCATTTATGTTTAAGCGAATGGATAACGGTACCGGTGGTACCCCTGTACGACCGGCGGCTTTCCTGGTGGCTCGATAGCATTGTTGAAGATGATGATAATGAAGTAATTAATGATTGTCATGATAATTCAGAGTCTGTTCTACAATTCCTTGACGACCGTCGCTTCACGTCTGTGGGTTAAAAGGAACTCGGTTTCTATTACTGTCAGGCAGACCGCTGATGTTACTGTTAATATACCGACGGGTCATGAGTTTATTATAAAAGAGCAGGAACTTTCTATGGACTCACACAAGTGGAGTTATAATTCTTTCAACATGATTCCAAGAGCTTGCTCCTCCACGGCTTCCGAAGAAAGTTGAGTTTTCGAAGGCAGAGGTGTTTATACACGATGGAAAGTTTCTTACTCCCCTCTTTTCATGAGTCCAGTCGTTTACAGTCCCCCTGTGACCGTCTGCCTAACCGATCGCCGGGCCGTCACCATGGTTCTTCAGATGCAAGTAACTTCTACCGTTCTTTCCGTCTAGCCTACGTCGGGCCGTCATCCCGTGGTTCTCCGGATGTCAAACACTTCTATAACCATTCCTCGTGGAACCAACTGTTTCTTTCATCTGATCAACCATCGTGCCCCGTTGTCTAACCATCTTTAGCCGTTCATTCTCCGTCTTTCCTACCAGTCAATTCAAGCGTCTAGCCGTCGTCGTGCTTTCAGGAATGTTTCCTCTTCTGCCGTACACTCAACTCGTACCAGAAAGGTGAAGATTCCGGGTTCTGTTCCTTCTAGAACGCCGCTCGACTTCCAGAGGTCGCAGTCCAGTACCAGTCTTCGCAGTGATAGCACACCTAAATACTCACACATAGGGTAAAAGGAACTCATCTCATGGTTTTAGTTTCCTACTGACAGAAGAAGTCATGCGGAGAGATATTCCGTCATCGTAGTTGGTGTTCTCCGTACTGAGATAGCTCTATGAGTTCAGAATTATTCTTTACTGCTTCCCTCTGCCCTAAGGTCCTCATTGGTAGCAAGAGAAGACATCAAGATTCTCCTAAGCCTAATTACGAAAGTTTTTTAGAGGCTCCTTCGATAGTGGGTGCTATACAACGTCCATGTAGTCGTGCCGGAGTGTCTACATGAATCCTAAAGAGGATATTTCTGGGATCAAGACATATGATGACTTATCATATCCTTTGACTAAAGATCCCGCTATGATTATGTTGTTAGAACGGCAAGTTTCTTCTCTGACGGAAAGGTTCCTCCGGCAACGATGACATAGCCTCTTATAAGTGATTCTTTAACAAGAGATCAAGTTGATGATGTCTAATTTAATGATTTTCAAATTCAGGAGACTTTAGATGATTATGAATAAAAAAAATTTTAAGACTCCCTAGAGTTAAGAAATTCTGTAGCTTGGCGAAGTAAAAGAGTATTCTGGCTTCCAGGATTATGGAGCAAAACTTAAAGTGTTACGTATGACGATAATCGTATTGATCTGATTTTAGAAACAACCCTATTCCCACGATAGTATCCGTAAGTGGTTCTTCTTCTCATGACTCTTTACTTATATCATCACAACTATAGCCGACCTCGGGACGCTCCTCTTCCCTCTTGCAGTTCAAGCTGAGATTTCTGAGACTACTCAACCATTCTTGGCTGATGCTTCTCCACTCATTGCACATTCTAGGTCGAAGCATTCCAGTTTAGAGCGCACTGTTGAAAGTTGGGTAAAGATTATGATTTGATCGAGATACCAAACTGGAGAGTTTCCCAGATATTTTGTGTGAGCGCCTTTCTTGATGTGGCTCTTCTTAGAGCAGTACCTATTTCCTAATGTTGTTGCGCCTGGCTTTTCGGCTGTTTTGGTTCATCAATCGAGGTTTGAAATGCGATTCGACTATTCTTCAAGATACAAAGTCTCCAGCTTTTGCTTCAGCTGCTAAGCATTACAAGAAAGCAATTGTGACCTCTCATTCCTGTTACGCGATCTAGACAGACTTTGGTGGGGTTCGAAGGCTATTTTGGAAGTTATCGAAAGACTCCCCTTCTCAGATGGATTCCTGAGTCGTCTTGTATGAAAGACGTCCTACTAGTTATTAATCGGTGGCCCAAAACCCTCCTGTCGCACAGCAGCCGAGTAGAGGAAGGATGCTAAGCATCATTACCATTATACCATCAAGGTGAGGAATGCCGGTAATATATACAACTGTACATGCTTCGACATAGAGGTGCTATTATATGCTATCATAATATATGTCTCCCGGTGGTATGTGCCCATTAATTGGGGCAAAATTATTTCAGCTTCCATAAAATTCACCTGGCGTGAAACCCTGTAGCAACTGAGACTCCCGGCTCCACTTCCTCCACCTAGGTACCAGTGTGGCAGTCCTGCATTAGTTGAATCATTTCGTAATGTATAAAGTGGATGAAATAGAATATACTCACCAGATGTGGAGATTATTCTATTTACATACATGTATACTACGAATGATTCCACTAGTTACCCTCATCCAGGCCCTTTCCCTCCCCGCAAGTGGAGCTTGGGGAAGGTAACAAAAATATCAAAGGATTCGTGGGTGCCAGTGACATAAGGATGGGCGTACAGATGCTAGGTGGGACCGCTACTAGGCTGGGCGCAACCGAAATTTTAAAAATGTGGCATAATGGATGTGTCGAGGCTTTTTTTGAGCACAAAAAATGCACTTGTTGGATCATTCGTGTAAATATACATGTATGTAAATAGAATAATCTCAACAACATTCTGAGTGAGTATAATATTGGGGAATAATTACATTTTACCGTTTACATCTTTACGCTGTATCATTGCCTTTTAGCAGGATGTAACTTTTCCGGAAATTTACTGGAGTCAGATTTGGGCCACATAAACAAAATAAAAATCCGAAATGTAAAAAAAATAGCATATTTTTTTTTAATTTTTATGTTTTTTTTCATGGTATGATATCAAAGTGTTAATGATATAAAAGGTATAACTGCATCAAAAACACAAGTTTTAAGTTACCAATTATTTGGTGAGGGGTTCTTGTACCCAAAATCACGTAAGAAATTACGTTCCCCGGAGCTTCACGGATGCTACGTTAAAATTTGGCCTTCTGTCGGTTCAATTTGGATTTTCAGGAAATGTAACTCCTCTGTACATCCTCTGTAAAGCACATGAGACAGAGACAGAGTGGATGCAAAGGGTATAATATAATTATGCCAATATTTGGGCATAAGTTAACTTTATACCATGTTAGATCTACTCTGTATCATGCCTTTAATCCACTACACAGTAATAAAGACACATGATACACAGAGTATCAGAGTAAATGCAAAGGGTATAATGTAAATTATGCCAATTATTTGGGCCATAATTACTTTATACCTGTTATATCTACTCTGGATCATGCTTTAATCCACTAACAGAATAAAGGCACATGATACAGAGTACAGATGAATGCAAAGGGTATCAATGTAATTATGCCAAATTGTTAGACTTCAAACAAAAGGTCTTGGTCTAGGTCATTATTTTATGTGTTTGGGCACACACTTCACATGACACATGGATCATAGAAATATGACAACATACTTTGCAAACACCTCACA
The DNA here is from genome assembly GCA_023653785.1 of Ophioderma brevispina. Classification (NCBI taxonomy): domain Eukaryota; kingdom Metazoa; phylum Echinodermata; class Ophiuroidea; order Amphilepidida; family Ophiodermatidae; genus Ophioderma; species Ophioderma brevispina. Next base: position 107,078 of record JAMKCH010003355.1, on the reverse strand, counting down.
CTCCACAAACATACCCTTAGAAACCAGGTACACACACCACACACAAACCACACACACATAAACACAAACACATAAACCACACCACCACATACAGTTTTCACCGACAACCGGGGACATGTGTACAAGACCTGACTTTTCACAGCAAACTGACGACACACACATCTGACAGTTAAATCGCCTCACCGTGGGACTTTTACACAGAAATTGGACTTTCACGGAGAAGTGCGGACATGACTGGACACCTAAAACAGCGGACCCCCCTACCTAGGGGTTTAACACAGTTTTACGTCTCTATGGCACTGTTATGCCATACGAGACGTCTCAAAAATTTGGTGTCTCGCAGTTTATGGGGAAAACAGTCAAGAGTTGTGTTCCCGTTTGTCGGTGAAAACAAAACTCACACTACACACAACACATGTATGTATACACACAACAACACATGGCACATGTATGTGTACACCACACACAAAACACACAACGCATGCATACACACTAACATGTGTATGCATTACACCACACACACTAACACACACACACATATATGCATACACATGCACGCACAACGCTACAAGTAAACAGAAAGAGGACATCAATCTACTACAAATTCGGCTTTCAAGCAGCCAGACGATAATACCCTACTATAGTAATCTGCTCGCTACTAATTGCCCATTAACAATGAAAGGCCAGTACGGGTGTCCCCAAAAAACGACAACACTGTGGTGTCTTGTCTGTAAGGAAAGATGGGACTGTTAGCTAATACCCTGAAAAGTTCATAAGGTAGAGTCATAGTTTTTAAGATATGCCCCCAACAATAAGTAAAACCCGCAGAACCCATTTTCCAAAAAATGAGGAAGCTGGTGAACCACAAGACTGGCAATGAAGAAAAAGAATGGGGCAAATTACAATATTGATTGTAGTCAACATTATTTGCCCAAGTTCTTGCAGAACAACTTCGACTGGGTCAAATGACTGCATGTACATAATATATTGTAACTGATATTAATAAAAAATTAATTTTGGTGATTGTTATATAGACTCCATTTTTCGGATTAACTTTTAAAAAATATATTTTCTCAATTTAGTTGAGAAAGATTTCTCACGGGAAAACACTTGGTTTACTATAAAAAAGAGGAAAGGGGATCCTAGAGTTGTTTATGCTAAGTGCACCTGTTGAGATTGCACAATAAGGGAATTGGGGAATTTCCCAAGAATGCTAACTGAGAAACTCAATACTTGTTTATGTTTTGAAGATCAAAACATGTACGATCAGGGAATTTCCCCAACAGAGTTAATATGGAAAGTGATGTTGCATTAAGGTTGTGTTTAGGCATGATGCTGTTGTAATGTCTATTTTTTAGACTGGGATCTTTGTGAGTCAGTTATATATTTGAGATTGAGCTAAGTCTCACCGCCAGCAGTGAATCAGCTTACAGTAGGGTTCTAGTGGTTATCTACTATAATGGTAGATCTAGGCTCACACAGTTGCCAGGATTATTATATTTAAATTACCATGTGAGCAGAGTTGCTGTGAATTATTCTACTGTTGGCTCTTTGAAGCTGAAGTGCGGGAATCAAAATAGGGATCAAATTGTGGACAGATAGAAATCGTGGTGATATCTTGGACTGATATACTGTGGATTATGTCGTCGAGGGACTTAATTTAAACCTTGTCGTCTTGATCGATGGACAAAAGTTATCAGGACTGAGAAGATTCCCATGGAATCATACTACTGAGCGTTTGTCAACTTTTTTATTTATTTTATCTCTCTTTAGTTCTTGGCGCCCCAACCCACCCCTCGTATTCCGCCCGACGTGCCACCGAGCTTCACCGGATCTACGCGAAAGTGGCCGTCTGGGCGGGGCAAAGGGGGGGAGGGGCAGGAAAGGGAACGCCGCGGGGACAGCGCGGTAAAGCACATGAGACAGGTACACGAGGTGGATGCAAAGGGGATAAAGAAATTAGGCCAATAGGGGGGCAGAATGACGACGGGAGACCGGTGTATCTACTCTGGAGCATGCTGGAAGCCACGAACGAAATAAAGCACAGGATACAGAGGAACAGAGGACAGCCAAAGGGTTAATGGAATTATGCCAAGAGTTGGGCATAAGTACTTTAGCCGGTAAACTCACTCTGTATCATGCCTTTAATCCACTAACAGAATTCAACACATGCATACAGAGTAACAGAGGGAATCAAAGGGTATAATTAATTATGCCAAATTTGTTAGACTTCAACAAAGGTTCTGATCTATGTCATTATTTTATGTTTTGTGCACACCACTCCACATGGTACACATGGACTTCATAGAAAGTTAACAAACAGACGTTGCAACAACCCCCACACAGACTCCACAAAACATACCCTTTAGACACCCATTTACACACACACACCACACACACACACATAAACCCACACACTGAACACAACACACACACATACACACTTTTTCTCACGACACCGAGGTACATGTGTACAAGAACCGACTTTTCACATCAGAACTGAACGACACACACATCTTACAGTTAATCCGCCTCACCGTGGACTTTACACAGAAATTTGACTTTTCATCACACGGAGATTCTGACATGACTGTAGACCTACAAACCAACCAGCGGACCCCCCTACCTATGGTTTTAACACAGTTTACGTCTCTATGGCACTGTATCCAACCGAGAACGTCCTCAAAAATTTTGTGTGTTCTCGTTTATGGGGGAAAATTCAAGCTTGTGTCTGTTTGTCGGTGAAAACAACTCCACACTAAACACACACATGTAGTATAACACACACCCTAACACAGGCACATTTAGTGTAACACACACTAACACACACGCATGCTACACACGAACAGGTGTAGCAATACACACACCACTAACACACACACACATATGGCATACACATGCACGCACGCATACAAGTAAACAGAAAGAGGACATCAACTATACTACAAATTTCGGCCGTGCTCAGCTCAGCCAGATTAATAACCCTACTATAGTAGATCGCTCGGCTCGACTAAGTGCCCATTAACAATGAAAGGCCAGTACCACCGTGTGTCCCCCAAAAAAAAACGCACACTTGGTGTCTTGTTGTCAGGTAAGATGGGACTGTTAGCGAATATCCCTGAAAAGTCATAAAGGTAGAGTCATAATTTTTTAAATAGACCCAACAACAAGTAACCCCAGAACCCATTTACAAAATGAGGAGCTGGTTAACCACAACTTGGCAATGAAAAAAGAATGGCAAATACATATTGATTGTATTCAACATTTTATTTGCCCAAATTCCTTGCAGAACAACTTCTAAGGGGTCAAATGACTGCATTTACATAATATTATTTACTGATATTATAAGACATTAATTTATTGGTGATTGTTATATAGACTCCATTTTTCGGATTAACTTTTAAAAAATATATTTTCTCAATTTAGTTGAGAAAGATTTCTCACGGGAAAACACTTGGTTTACTATAAAAAAGAGGAAAGGGGATCCTAGAGTTGTTTATGCTAAGTGCACCTGTTGAGATTGCACAATAAGGGAATTGGGGAATTTCCCAAGAATGCTAACTGAGAAACTCAATACTTGTTTATGTTTTGAAGATCAAAACATGTACGATCAGGGAATTTCCCCAACAGAGTTAATATGGAAAGTGATGTTGCATTAAGGTTGTGTTTAGGCATGATGCTGTTGTAATGTCTATTTTTTAGACTGGGATCTTTGTGAGTCAGTTATATATTTGAGATTGAGCTAAGTCTCACCGCCAGCAGTGAATCAGCTTACAGTAGGGTTCTAGTGGTTATCTACTATAATGGTAGATCTAGGCTCACACAGTTGCCAGGATTATTATATTTAAATTACCATGTGAGCAGAGTTGCTGTGAATTATTCTACTGTTGGCTCTTTGAAGCTGAAGTGCGGGAATCAAAATAGGGATCAAATTGTGGACAGATAGAAATCGTGGTGATATCTTGGACTGATATACTGTGGATTATGTCGTCGAGGGACTTAATTTAAACCTTGTCGTCTTGATCGATGGACAAAAGTTATCAGGACTGAGAAGATTCCCATGGAATCATACTACTGAAGAGTTAATTATGTGAACTTTGCATATGTCATTGTGGATGAGGACAGATTCATCGTTGAACCGCAACGCCTTCAACATAGGATACTAGAACTCTTTTATAAGTATAATCATCTTAAATTGTGTAAATGATATGGAATTTTGTTTTGGACCATACAAATTCTTGAACCAAATCAAGTAAAGATCATTATAAATCTTGTTCTATTATATAAAATTCAGATCACTGTGCACCAGGCTCATTTATTGGTGTTTGAAAGGTATTCTGACCTTAGGCTTCCACGAGACGTCATAACAGTGATAAACATATGTTTCAAGAAGATATAAAACTAAAGTCATAGACACAAACCCCAAATTGCATAAAATGATAAGTGCTTTGGGATGCAACCTTGCTTGTTACTGAAAAGAATCTTACATTCTCAAAGTTTTGAAAGTAAAAATTACGTTTTCAACACAAAACTCAAGAACAAATCAGTATATTCATTCTGGTCATAATTTTGGGTTAAGATAAACTGTGGGTGCCGTCACAAAATGAGGATGAATGTTGTCTCTATCAAAGTCCTATTGGACCAATTGAAGAGTAGGTTGATCATACCATTCCTAATTCCATCTTCTAAGTGTGTTAAATGCATGTTTTAGCTTGTATTCCCAATGGAAACATTCATATTGTTAATATTTGTTGCAGCACCTGTCTTTTAAAAAGGGGAAATGGTGGGGACTTAGAGTTCATATTGGTGGTTCGGGTGAAAACGAACAGTGCCGTATTTGTAGTTAATAGCACATCAATTTGGTTTAAAGGGGTACCGGCAGGTTACTTTATTTCTGGGGTCATATCTAACAAAATATTGACTCTACCTCTATAAAATTTTCAGGGATATAGCTAACAGTCCCATCTTTTCTTACAACAAGAATAAGTAGTCACATGCTTTGTTCAAAACTTATGGCGCCTGCCACCAAGTGTTGGCGTTTTTTTGGGGGACACACCGGACATCAAGATTGATTGTTAATATATTAATATAAACTCTAATGAAGAGAACTAGTTGTAGATTTGAAAAACCTAAAATGATATGGTAAATGAGTGGCATGCATAATAAGTACTAATTGAGGCCCATATTGTAAGTCCATTGAACCAAGTAAGTGAGGGGGTGCTCTCAGCAGGCAAGGAAGAACCAAAAGAGTGTATTTCATATTTAGTTTCCAACACCTGTACTTAAATAGTCATGGGATTTTGTACTTCCTTTTCGATGTTACTCACATGAAAAAAACGTTGGTAATCTTTAAAGTAATTAAAGACAGATATTCTCCTATCTTGGTTTGCACTCTTAAGTATAATTGGGATAGTCCAGCTGGATTTTATACAGACTACTATGGGGGAGGATAACTCCATGTGACACCATGCATTGATCATGTCGTGCATGGCATTCCCAAGTGGGAGGGAATAAGCCCAATCCAGTCCATGGTGGTATATGGTAATTTGCCTGAGTAGCCTCAATTTGACCAAAAGAACTATAACTCTTTTAATCCTTTCAAAGGTTACATTCTGTGGGAAGTCGAAAAGGAAGTACGTTGACAATTGGTGTCTTTATAAAATACTGTACAGCCTTTGCATAAAAGGAAAACTGACCAATTTCAGGCACTCGTCCCTGCCTTCAATCTTGGGGAACTCTAGCGTATGGGCCTCTAAGCTTATCAAGTGAGGCAAATCGGTGCTTATTATGATGGACTAAGATGGTGATCATAATGATGACCATTAGTGGAGGGTTTGGCTGCAAAAATTGGAGACAACCCCTCCCCTCGTTACAAACAAAAAGGCAAAAATCTTGTGGTGGCAGGGGTGGTGTTGTGGGTAAAAATCATGTTTTGAGCTAAAAAATTAAGAAAATTATTAAGATTTATTTAATTCGTAGCAAAAACAAAGTTTAATCAGGTTGCAATACTATTTACTCTACCATTTATCTTATAGAATTTCGGTTATACATATATAAAGGTCTAGAATGTTACCCCAAAATCACCTTTTTCCTAAAAAAAACCATCCTTTTAACACTCACCACAACGAGTATTACCTGAACCCTTATGCAAGGTATAAAAAAAACAATACCAATAACAAAAAAGGGATCCAATAAAAACAGATTCTAATATTTTTACTTTAAAAAATTAAAAAATAATAATTTCCACTTAAAGGACTCTCAGATTTGCTGAATCATAAAATCATAAAATCTAAAAATCTCAAAAATCAGATGTTTGCATGTCTGAACAAGTACTGGGTCACCCTAACATACCCGGAAATGATAAGACCATGAGCAACCTAATAGCAGAATCGATATTTTAGTCATTACTACCCGTACGGGACACTACTACAAAACATAATTCAATGGGGAGGCATATCTTTGAAGACTGCCGTTTTCTTCCTTTCTGCATTCTCAGTTGGAAAAACAACTTATGATAATTATACAGACTTATCATTCAATTTAAGCTTTTACTGCAAACTTCAAATATTTTGACTCTTTCGGGGAATCACTGTAGTGTCTTTAATGTGCAGCCCAAAATGCATTATCGGCCTAGAAATCATCCGCCACCAAAAATATTTAAACCACTCCATCATTTTCTTAAATCTGCATAATTTATCCTTCAATAAAGTTGATTTTGTTTTGTTGTACCGAGAGCAGGGGTAACTCGAAAAAGAGCCACTTTAAAGCTTGGCCACTCTGTTACATTGTTATAAACAAAATCAGTACATCAACTAATGATAGTAATAGATAAGTAGAGTTTCCATCACAGCTTGAAATTTGTTGTAAATGTCACCAATACCCGGCTTGATATGAAAAAATGATAAGTCTTTTTAGAGAATAATAAAAGTAGATCACAAATAATTCTATCCAGAAAAAAAAGCTCAAGTTATTCTCAAAGCAACATGCTGGCAAACCTAGAAACTTAGATACATATGAATCATTTGTGGGTATTTCTGAATGCTAATGAATTTTCCACCAAACAATCCATTTAGCCCATGAAATAAAAGGGTATTCTCTGTTAATAAAAATAATCTGCTGCTACAAACATTTACTACTCTTTAGAATGAAAGAAATCCCAGTCAGTCCCCAAGTTGTTTAGTACTAGTAGAGATTCACAGTGGCCCGTAGATGGTTATTCAGGTCAAACCAGGTGGGGGGGGGGGGGGGGGGGTCTCAACATTTTTTAGGGTAGGTATGTGCCACCACGATTTCAAAAATTGAAAGCCCTCGGAGCTGATTTAGGCCCAAAAAATGGGTCTCCGGAACTAGTTTTTAAAAAAAATTCAGAAATGAGCTGCGATTTCCCTCAATTTCCAGCTACTTTTTGAGGTGTTTTGAAGAAAATTTGGTATAGAATATGGTCTTTGGACAGGAACAGGGGCTCAGGCACTGAATGTTCCTAAAATTGGGGGTCTCTGGACTGAAAAAAGAGCCTTAAAATGAGGGACTTATAGCGGGTACATAACCATACTTCCCAATATGAACCGACCCCTCGAAAGCTTCAATGTCGAATAAGTCTGTAGAATTGTCATGATTATATTTTATCCAACTTCAAATCTGGCATCTTAATACAGATCCATTATTCTTTAAGGAGGCATTGCATAATAATTTAGTGTTCAATGTGCAGATACTCTAAAGGAATATGAAATTTCATAGACATCAGGTGAAACTTATATAGATCTTCAAAAGTTTGCACAACGTGCGAAAAACTAATTGACATTGCTGTACCTCACACGCACATCAACATAATTGTTTACTTCAAACTTTCATAACACCAAGAAGCCATAAATTTAAAGGTTAATTTTATTAGCAAACTGTTTCAATCATGATTATGATAGCACATTTCATGCATGTTTTTACTTCGGTAGCAATTGTAGGGGGAAACTACAGTAGAATTATTACCAATACAATAAATCACACTTTGAAGCATTAATCGAACTTCACACGCAATCTGTAATTAACATATTTTTATTCGTCTTTTATTTAATCGCCAACTGAATTTCATTTTTTTTCATGCGTCATATTTCACCTGCAGATGGCACCACACAGTCCTCACAGGTTAGCCTCATTTTACCATTCTCATGTTCTCATGTTGTTTTCATGTTGTTTTCTCGTGGTTTTCTCATGTTGTGTTCTCATGTTGTTTTCTCGTGTTGTTTCTTGTGTTGTTTTTCTTTCTTGTGTTCCTCGTGTTTTCTCATGTTTTTCTCATGTTGTTCTCATGTTGTTTCTCTCGTGGTTGTCTCACGTGTTTTTGTTTCTCGTGTTTTTGTCTCGTGTTGTGTCGTGTTGTGTTCTCGTGTTGTTTCTCGTGTTCTCATGTTGTTTTCTCGTGTTGTTTTCTTCTCATGTTGTCTCGTCAATGCGAGAAAAGTAACTACTAAGCTGCGTGTGTATTACAGTTCACCTAATTATCAACTTTAAGATTTCTTGATTGTTTCTGTTACTCACATGATGGTAGAAGCCTTGAGCTGGATTGCTCAATGGTATGTTAGGTTGCTAGGCAACCCCTACTAAGTGATAGAATTGAGATAAATTTTAAACTACCATACAACCGGACGTCATTAAGAATCAAGGAAAGCTCAGATTTGTGTATGCAAGTCCAGTTGGACCTTCTAGTTGTAATGGTGGTTGTGGAATCTAGATTGTGTATGGTTTTTGATAGGATTGTAAATAAATGCAGCTTTAGTTTGCAAATTTCGTCATTGATCTGACTATCTTGTTGTTGCATGTTAACCTCTGAGTTGTCTTAACAGTAATGCATGTCGTAAATTAGTAGTATGAGTGAATTAATAGCAATAATATGCAGTGAGCAGTGCTAATATTTGTATTGTGAAAGATACTTGGAATTTGTGTATTTTGTTTACCTCTATATATAGTCAGGGTAAAAGTATAATCGTAAGGCTGGGCAGAAAAGAAAACCCCCTATGTGCATTTGACTCCCAGAGAAAAGATACAAAGAAGGTTTGACTAAACCATGATTTCAGAAATTCCTTAGAGGGTGTTACATCAAACGTGTGTCAATTTTGTGGTATACTCTTCAAGAAAGTCAAAAATTAATTTACAATTTTCAGTCTTGCCATCTTAAGTTGTAATACAAACAAGGATTGTATTTAAATTTGATCTGTTTGGATTTAATTCAACATTTACGTTGGCCTTTTGAGTAATTTCTTTGACATCAACTTCTTAACGGTGCAAAAGAGATTTTGAGGCACCCAAATATTTGTTGTAATAATATAATTTGTGATGAGATCTGGGAAAAAAACCCGCCACATGTCGCACAGGACAGTTTTGAAAAAAAAAAATAAAGAGAAAATACCGAAAATCTGTTATGTTGTACTGTATTCTTCTGTCAGATTTTTTAGGCCTAACTTTTGATATGTATATCATAGAAGAAATAGTAAAAAGTTATGGAAAAGTTATGATCCAAATAACTTTATGGTGAGTGCAAGAAGAGCATACATCAATAGCTGCCTTATGAAATCATTTAGACTTACTGGAAAACTGTTACCAAATGTCCATTTAAAGCAAGATGGCGCGTTTTTGAAGAGCGCCCCCAATTTTCAAACTTTGATATTTTTGGCACAGTTACGTTGGTAATTGTCTAGCAAACTATACTGCGAAACGAGAATGCTAAAAAAAGGCGGATGTATCAAAATAAGCGATGTGTAATTAGAATTGGGGATCCCAGATTGGACTTAACGCGAGCTGGAAATGCCTACGTTTATGTCCGTCCATGATGAAATAGTGCCACCTCGAGAAAGTATCCTCTAACTTGACTTGCCGAACTATTAAACAACTAATGGCTGAGCGTAGACCGTACATGGTGCTATTTCCGGCTATTTCCAGCATTAAGGCCGTTTCCAGCAGACGGGAATTATTATCGGGATCCCCGACGTATAAATTTTCTAGTACAAAATTCCTTCGCTCGTTTGTGACACCATAGAATTTCGAGCTTAACCCTTCCACAAGGTATAGTTTACAGCCAGTTACCAATGAAACCGTTTGAAAAAAATCCCAAATTTTTTGAACAATTGGGGGCGCCCTTCAAAAAACTGTGCTAAATATGCTTAATGAGTTGTGTTGTTGAGATGGTTCCTCTGGTAAATTAGTACAAGGAACCTGCGAGATGCAATGACCTAAGACTTGGCATATTAGTTACTCAATGTAGTATTATTTGATCTCATTTGCTTCAGTTCAGTATTGTCTCTTCCATCTTTCTCTGAAGAATTGAGTGACAAAGAGGCAGCTATTACAAATTTCATGCATTAAGGCAAAACAAATTGTATGTGCATGTGTTAGGTGTAATCCAGTTACTTTTAGTCATACTTCTAGAGAGAATTGAGCCATTCCATTACAATAACACTCCCTCAGTGGGCGATTAAATGTAAAAACTCACAGGGGAAATTGGTTTCAAAATTGAATATAGGCACCGTCAAATTTCTGAAACAAATGCCACACGCACGTATGTGAATTGCGTATTGGATTTCTGTTGTCAAGGTTCATCACACCTTCCGGGTATAGCGTGCGAGTGGTGAGAATTTTGTTTTAGAATTCTGACGAACACTATAGTTTAGGGTAACTGCATTTGAAATCCCACCCTTCTGTATACTTATTTAGGTCTTCTGGACTTCAGTTAAGTCTTCCAGACCTTTGATTAAGTCTCCGCACTTCAATCAAGTCTTCCAGACTTCATCAAGCTTCCAACTTAAATCAATATTCCAGACTTCAATCAAGTCTTCCGGACTTCAATCAAGTTCTTCCAGACTTCAATCAAGTCTTCCATATACTTCAATTAAGTCTTCAGACTCAATCAAGTACTTCCAGACTCCACTCAGTCTTCCATAAGAAAAAACCCGACTTCAAATCAAGCCTTCCAGACTTTAATCAACTCTTCCAGACTTTTATCACGTTCTTCCAGACTTCAATCCAAGTCTTCCAGACTTCAATCAAGTACTTCCAGACTTAATCAAGTCTTCCAGCTTCATCAAGTCTTCCATACTTTACACACAGTCTGCCAGCGTCAATAAATCTCCAGACTTCATCAAGTCTTCCAGATGTCAATCAAAGTCCTTCCACTTTATATCAAGTCTTCCAGACTCCACTCAAGTCTTTCAGACTTCAATCAAGTCTTCCAGACTAATTAAAGGTGCAACGAGAGATTTCACATTTAAAAAAATCACAAGGTTACTGATTTTGGCCCTGATGTTAAAAAAGGGGCGTTCCATCAAAAATAACCCCGTCGGAAAGGATTAAGCCGAGAAATGTTTCTTGGTACAAAATGTTGAAATTTCTAATTCCGTATGGAGGCATATTATATGTATTTTAGGCATTTCTGTAGCCAAATACAAGGTAAGAAAAGCTATTGAGTTTTTTTTTTGTTGACCCGGGTCTAGTCTATATGAAATTACGATTATGACACAAGATTTGGGTTTGTGCCTCAAAAATCTCTCATTGCACCTTAAGTCTTCCAGACTTCAAATCAAAGTCTTCCAGACTTCAAAATGTATTCCCAACTTCATCAAGTCTTCCATACTTCAATAAGTCGTCCACAGGGGGGGGAAAAAAACATAGATTTCAGTGATTAGGCCAGGGGAGAGAGAAAACAGCACCAGAAATAGGCCTCCCAAACCCCTTCTTCTGTGGCCATGGAAGATTTATCTAAATTCCTTCACAGATGAGTATGGATTTCATGTGGAATAGTTCATAGGGTAACTCATTTGGAATCCATACCCCTGTATACAGAAGGACTTGGTCTTCAACGGGGAGAATATTCCAAAAGAAAATAGTCCATTGGAGTACTTCATTTGAAATCTGCACCCCTTCTGTGGAAGATATGTGGAAGGTCTTCTGGGGGGGAGGGAGTATGGACTTTAAATGGAAATATAGATATTATGCAGGGGCTAACCAATTCAATCTTCTGGCCAAAAAAGCAAGCCTATAGCTTCTTTAAACCAATAAGGATGAAGACTTTTTCAACACCAAAAAAAATGCCGTCTATACTTTGTGTTTACCGAATAGGCAATATGGATTCGGCTTTTGTGAATCGCGCGTTGAAAGTAATGTGAAATGCAGTTTTGATGAATGGAAAAGTAATTTCGTTTGTTTACATGCGTACCCCTTGCCACAGCAGTGCGGTGCATAATCATGCACTGTGTCTGCTGTTGTAGGCAGTGCTTGAAGTGCCGCCTGCATTTATTTTTGTTTTCTATCAATTCGGGTGTGAAGAGTCTGGGCCTTTATTTTTAGTGATGAAAAAGTTAGTTAAGTGAAAACAAGGTTGAGATTTCTTTTTGTGTTGGTTGTTTTTTCATTGGCCTTATTAATTATATCAACCCACACACTTCATCTTGTTTTACTCCATCTTGGAGAGGTAAGATCATGACCCAAAGTCAATTTGGTACAAGGAAGTTAAGATACAGAGTGGACTACATGGCTTATGCTCTCACACATACTGCTGAGAGTTTGGATGTCAAGATGAGGAATTGATGCCCTGCAGACCATTTTGAAGCAATGCTCAGCAATCGTTGACTTTCTGCATAGATCATATAACTTGCATAAAGACAGATTGCACTGTGAAATGCTCCCATGATGAAAACTGTGACAGGCATGACTGTATTGTACTTAATGAACCACACAATTAGCGACTATGCAGTCAATTTGAAGATTACATGAACTCTATGGCATAGATGGTAAACGGTGGTTAGCTATGGATTCTCCTTTTAAAGGTTTGCTGTGCTGCAACGAGAGATTTCACATATCAGTGTTCCCTAAGTAAAAATTTTTGAAGACTGATTTAAGCTGAGGAAATGCTGGTTTGTTGGTCCCCAAATTTAGAAATTTAATTTTAGGAGCAAATGAAATCAGCCTATGTTTATATTGAATATAAGCCAATCAAAAGCAGCTTTTTTCTCTCTTTTAAGGGAAAACCCCCAAAATTTCTGTAGCCAAAATAACAAGGTAAGAAAAGTCATTGATTGTTAGTCTATATAAAATTACTATTATGACAAAAAAATTTGGGTGCTTCCAAACTATTGTTGCACCTTTCACTTAATTGCTCAAGTAAAATGTCCTTGATGTTGACTGACCAGGCAACATTAGGCATGTTCAGACGATCGTTGTTAAGTCATTGGTAAGATTGTTGGTAAGCACAGTCATTGGTAAGCTCGTGAGTAGTGACCGTCTGAACAACATCATTGTTAAGCTAACAAGGAGTTAACAACGACGATTTACTTTTAAGAAATCTTAAAAGTAGCGAGCTACTTGCGAGTGATCGTCGTTGGTAAGTGCCGTGTGAACAGTGCTACTCACGACGTCGGTGTTAAGGGTGACCTCATATCTCATCGTGACCTCGTAAACGCCATGCGGGTGGTCGTCAACTTATTTCCGTGATGCGTGGATACCATAAACGAACGCCGCGCCATTTTACTCGTGTGTTCATATCAACTTTGACAGTGGTCTTGTGCTTGTCTGTACAGTTTACTGTTTTTCCAATCTATTTTGATAATGGCATCATCATCTAGTAGTATGCATACAGCCCCGAAAAACAAGCGAACACGGAACCCAAACTGGTCCGAGAGAGAGATACAAGCGTGCAAGATAAAATTGAGTTGAAGACAACTCAAAATAGGGATTTCCCTTTAAGCGATCACGTGACCGTTGACAGGCAGCCTCTTGTCCCATGTTGGTTATGCACACACAGCGCAGGTGCCAAGTATTTTGAAAAGTTGTTGAAAAAGAAATCCAAACTTAATTTTTATTGAGAGAGAAATTAATTTGATCGGTATTCAATCTAAATAAGTACATATTCATTGTTATTTGTGCGAGATTAGAACTTTATATGATTTGTATTAAGTGAGCAATCGTGAATTAATCAAAGCAAGTGCGATTCAAAATGTGCCTTAAACCGGCCACTGCACGTAACTCTGTCTCTGTGGCAAGGAACCACATTTCGTTGATGATGCATGACCTTTGTTTTTGATGTCATGTTTGGAGCTGGATCGCTTATCACTGATTGGTGTAGGGGGAAACAGCGTTACTGCCAAATCCTCTGTCGATGAAAATGAAAATCAGAAGCCAAAATATCGCTTTTAAAAACACACTCCTGCTTGAGGATTCCATTTTGGCATTGTTTACAATGGGTTGAGTTTTCCCGGGGTTTCAAGCAATTAACCGTCAGGTCAGCGCGAGCAGCGAGCTACTTCCGCTATTTACCAATGACAGATGAAGGCCGCTCGCTGGTAACTTTGGAAGGGTATCGTTGTTAAGTTCCGTGTGGACGTGCGTCGTTGTTAAGAGGCGCTAATGAGGATTAAATGAATTTTTCGTTGGTAACGCTACTTTCGAAAGTAGGCCACCGTCTGAACACACCTATTATATTGAAAAACTATCTTTAATATCTTTTTTCGTTTTGATTTTTTCTCCCAACAGAGATTTCAGCGGCGCATGGCTGAATGGTGGCTGGAATTGTGGGAAATTGTTACAGAAACCGTCATCATGCCTGACTCGAAATTTGCCAAAATGTGGGAACGTCTTGTGCTGCTAATCACCCTCATTATCTCCTTCTTCTACCCCTACTGTGCTAGCTTTATTGGTAAGTTGGGCTAGTTGGCAGAGGTGGTCGCTAATAAGATTATATGTAGATTGACATATTTGTTATTCTTAAATGTCCAGAGCTCCAAGAATCCTTTCAAATATTTGCGTAACTAGAGAGTTCCATATCGTAACCTTTAAAAATCTACTGGAAAACAAATTCTTTTTATTTATGGATAACACTATATATAGTTGGAGTAATAAGTTCTTGGCCAAGTTACTAGGTATTCCGATCCCTGCCAAACAAAAAAAAAAACGGTTGCACCACTGGTTGAATGAACGCAGTTCACGCAACAAGGCAAAGCGCAGTGCCATGGGCTAAGAATTTATATTCAAAACTATAATCCCAAAGGCCAAAAATAAGAATTTGTTAGGTAGAACTTCGAAAGGGGTACAGACCGTCACATGAGTACAAAGAAGGTCATTAAGTACAATAGCCTGCCATTTGTCAGAAATTCCCATTCAAAACATACTATAGCCAAGTCTTTGGTCGTAGCTTTGAAATGGTTCTTCAGGACCAACACAGATGCCTGACGGACCATTGTAAGATCCCGGAATCAAGGAAAGATAAGTTCAGAATCATCCTATTACATGGCAGCACAAGATTGTTGTCAATACATGCAGCTATTGCACTAATGACCGTACCTCGTACATGTGAAACTCTTGCTGTTTGAGCTTTGGGCAAAGCAGGTGAATATATCTTAGTTGTCCAGAGTTTGAAATGTTTTTAATTTAGGGGGAAAAAAAATAAAAATCATGGCATTTTCTGACGATACTCACATTATAGAGGGAAGCGGGCTGAGTACATCCGGTTGAAACACCAAAGGGGAAGCCCCAGGGAATCCCCAATCGTGGTGAAAACAACTGGGCAAAATTGCTTCTTTAGTTCAATGCCCACATCGTATGAAACTATGCGTGCAGCGCGCGTTGAATTACGCACGTTGTTGCCATGGCAGTGCCATGCAGATGCGTTAAACTCTGGATGTCCGCTCATGCGTTATCTTTGGAATCAGCATAAAAAATGCTTCAAATAGGTCCATACAAGCGTTGTCGTGGTTACTGTTTTTTTTTAGATGGACCTGTGGTCATTTGAGAAGCCATCTCCTGCAGTCATTTTGGAAGGCCTTCTCAAAAACTAAATTGTGCATTATATTTTGATGAGATAAATATCCTATACTTTCCCCAAAAATTGAAGATATTGTGATGGTAACCAAACCAATGTAGTAGTAGTCGTAAATCCAAAGTTTTAAATCCGGTTTTGTCCCCGTGAATGAGGGTGGCCGGATTCACCTCACATTCGCAGCAACCGCCCTTACTCCCTCCTCCACTTCACCCGATTCAATACATCCTCCATCCTCAAAGCAATACTAACTAGAACACCCTTTACAGGGCACAAGGTAAGTTACGTGAAACATATCCTGATTCATAATTCATGAAACGTGAACATGATCATGTTACATAAGCTTGTAGGGTATTGCTTCGAAATGGTAATCACCGTGAAATATTTTGACCTTTGCCCCCAAACCAGGATCAAAAGATGTAGTGCTCATGGACTTTTATTGACCTCTCATCAAGTCCTACAGGATGGGCTAAAAGATTTTTATTAGACCTTGTTTTAAATTTTACACACGGTATTTAGTTCGCTGACCCAAAACCACTCAACCCATAACTTTTCTAGCCACTCAACCAATGAGTTCTGAGAGATTTTTGTGTCAATCGAATCAAGAATGTGGAAGAAGCAAAAAACGATAAGAACACACTAAGTTACGCTGCTCCACATAATTAATAACCAAATATAAGTGATAAAACATCAACTGTAATACTGTATATATTTTGTGTGTGCACTTTTAGCCAACAGACAGGAAAACAAGCGGGACAATGAGACTCTGGTGCGGTTGACACTGATGTACATCATGGATTTTGTTCTTCTCTTTGACATTATCGTCAGACTACGGATGGCAGTGGTCACTCCAAATGGTAACTTTTTATAGTTGGGAGACACAATCATATGACATGTTTATTTTGAAATTGGGAGTAGGTAAAATCTTTCAAATGGGGAACATGGATTTTAAGTAGAAGGCAACATTAGTTTAATTTTCTTTCACTACAGCTGAATATTTAGGAAGATGGAAAGAACAGAAAAAAAGGAAATGTGGATGACTAGCATTATAGTTGTTGGATTTATTTCTCGGACAGTCGCATGCACACCCCGGGTATAGCGCTGCCAGCACATAGTGATTCGGCGCGTACTTTGACCAATCTCGCATCGCGTTGCTATATTCGCTGTCCCTGCCATATTTGCGTCCCTGCCAGTGAATGCACTTTACGCTGGCGTAGGTTCCGCCACTACAGGTGAACTAATAAAAACTTTACCCAAAATAAAAGTGATATTTTTCCATTTTTTTTAATATGATATCTGTGGATTTTATTTTATCATAAAGAATGGTAATTGAGCATCTTGTCTGAAAAATAATTGTTAATTTTGGTTGAGTGGTTCTCAAGATATGGTCCACTGAACAGAAATTAAGTCAGCAAAAACCGACTGTCCCCAATGCTCAAATTGAGCAGATCGTGTCCCTACCCCCTGCCCTGACACAAGACAGAAAACTAATGAGGGAAGCATAATTTCCCACTTTTTTCACTTGTTTTCCATCGTGAACATTTCTAAATACAGCATTCAACTTGCTTAAAAGTTTTGTTCTTTTCTTTTTGGGCAATATTTCAAAGATAATTCACAGAAGATTTTCATAGTATGATATCCACAATACTCTGAATAAAAAAACATTTAGGTCGGGAGGTCATAGGGTTGCCAAATCAAATACAGCTGCCACCATATCATATGGCAAATTGGTGCATTTTTCGCGACTATTTTGTTCTTATTTTGCTTAAAAAATCACTAAAGTTACAATAATTGGTCATTAATACATTACAAAAGATGAAATCCACTTCAGAATGAGGGTGGAACTGGAAACGACATTAATATCAAAAAACTTCATTTTTCAACAGCCTTCAAAATTCGGGAGTCATGAAGTGGCTGTATGTGGCGAGTAGGCCAAGACATTTTCGACTCCAGCTAGGGCAAGATTCGGGCGTTATCCCACCCCCAATTTCAAGCATTTTCAGCTTTAAAAAGGGTGGGACTATACTCGGGTCATTACGGTAATAAGAATATTTGCTTTAAAGGTGGGTGACCCCCATTTTACCTTTTGAGGTTTTTGTATCAGAAGAAAGTTCATATTTTTCTCATTACCTCAGTAAAATTTAAGGCCAAGAATATGTTTCCTTTTGATTTTATGAATAACAAAAAAGTAAAGGTAAAGGGGACATACCTGTGTTCTAACAGTCCACAGACTCCACCATATAATGGTTACTAAATCACATAAACCTATCTTGAATATAGTGCCCAGCACAAACCTTTTTTCTGACTCTTATGTAATTAATCTACATTTTAGTCACCTTAGGTTGACAGTGTGTTTCCAAACCCATACGTATATTTTAAACCCACCCTTTATAATATAAAAACACCCTTTATACCAGAAGTCATAACCACCCTAGCCTTTCCGAAAGGCCCTGTCATCACATGAAACAACCCCAATTACTACTGACAAACACATGCTACAAATGGTTACTTTCCTCCTTCCTCCCGAAATTCCTATATCGCTACAGTATCGTGATACTAGTCGTCATTTCATCACTGTCTTGTTATTACGGGTGGCCATGTTGGAAAACAAATTGCCCCACTGAAACTGGAATTATTTCACACCATCAATGAAATTGCAGCGAAATCTCAAGCGATGCATGGTATTCACTATCACATCTAATTTAGTATTATCTTGAGTATTATACGCAAAGTTATACAATCACTACAAGAAAATCTTATTTTAGAATTCTTCATTTGATAATTGACAAGACTGAGTGTTAGTACAGATTTTCATTTACAAAAGTATGCACAACAGTGCTGAGGTTCGCAGAGCAATACGGAAAAAAATGATCCATTTCAGTCCCGATCTAGAGATTCAGCTAGAGTACAGAGCGAAGTACACGTTCTATTTTTTGCACGCTTTTTAAAAATTACACATATTTAGTTTCAACTCTCGAAAACCCACGCTTTTTGTGCGGATTTGGCAATTTTTTAACCACGCTTTCTAAAGCGTGCAATGCACACTATGTTAGTTCCTCGTAGTTTTCACATCAATATGTTCAGAAATTCTTACTCAAACTGGTATCATTAATTCGGATATAAATGCATTGTTACGTGATTGATTCGAAAGAGTTGCGACAAGGATGGAGGATGGATGTATAGACGGCAACATTTATTTCTGTCAGTTGTCTCATGAGGTAGTCTGGAAGACTGTGTACTGCCATGGCCGTTACCAGGGAAACTGCTAATGGTAGTTGTAGATATGAGTGACTTTCGAGTGATTGTATTAAAAGTCTTCCGCTGGTAGTTGTTATTTGTATTGATTGAATTTGGGCCAGGTGTCACCATTTGAGGATGGCTGTCTGTCACCACCCGATTGGGCTATGGAGAGTATTCTTGTTGGACAATTTTGCGATTTCTTTTGCAATTTCTGTGCAAATTTGGATTTATGTGGTGGTGACGGATGCTCTCAGTTGCATGGTTGTTGAGACCAGCCATACTGGTTTATAATTACAACTATTGAGGAGGCAAAAAAGGCAAACATACAGCCAACCACAGTTTGTGATTGGAATGAAGCAATGCGCATGAGTTGGGTCTTCAAATGTGAATCATGTAAACGCATGGTAACAATGCCCCTTATCAGGCTGAATCTGGAAAAATGAGCAGTCCGAATAAGTGCACGGAAACAGCTTTGTGAGCTTTTCTGGTCCGATAGCGTACAGTTGAAAAGCGTTAACGCAACAAGTCCGTTAAGGAGCGTGGTAAATAAGGTCTGTTGTGACAAAGGTGAACACAAGGGCCTGACACATCCATTCCTCTGTTTGCCATATGTTTACCCTGAATGAGTCATTTGTAATGGGGAATGTATTGGCAAAAGAGACACCAAGGAAATCAAATGAAACTCCCAAGCGACATGCGAGTGTATCACGGCGGCTCGCAACAGAAGTATAACACAACTGTGTTGTCTTGATGACGGTCTTGCGGCGAAGGTGAGTATGATGAGACCGTTGGCCGGTACTCCTATGAAGAAAAGAATACAGTCATACGCAACTCTTACAAATTGCTATCCCATACTCATTTACCTAAAATATGGTTATGAGAAAGGATCGAGGGTTACTCATTACGGAGCGGAAGGTGTTTTATGATAAATGTGATCAAAAACTTTCTTGGAAGGAAGACTTTTTAGCATAGCCCAGAGCATGGAATGTTGGGTTATGCTCCTCTCAGCGCGTGTGTTTATCCCCCAATTGTAATGTCATTGGTAGTCATAATAACTTGCAATAATCTGTAATTCCTTATGCAATAAACACGAGTAGCTGATTTTAACAATGAAGACTCGGAAACCCACAAATCTTAGCGTAGAAGAGCACTTAATTCTTCCATTGACGCTCTTTGTCATGAACAATTGTATGAAACAGCAGTATGTCTATGTTGATTGATGCAGAATTTAGTCTTAACTTCTGCTACATTTGAGAAACTTTAGTACCGTGTTGTTTAACAATCCTTCAGTAACTGTCAGTGTAAAAAAAAACATATATTCTTAATAGCATTTGCCAGATCCAGTCAGCGGCAGTAGATTCCCTGTCAACTGGGTTTTGTCACATGCAGGGTTTGGAGCAATACTCGTTGGATAAAGTACGATGCAGTTGAAGATGGAACACACCATGGGCCACTGCTTCACCTCCATCAGTTGGTTTTCCTGGGATGTGCATGATATATAACAGTCCACCAAATGTTTAATCCTGACTCAAAATATGTTCACTCCAAAAGACAGAAGAAGATGGTTTCTAGATATCCAGATGCTCGCAAAATGAAATGCGCCGGAAAAATGATGAAGTGATGGTCCATGGAAAATCTGTAACTAGCACCGGCAAACCTACTCATGGTGGTCAACATTCATTCAGTGCTGAATAGATAGTGGGGTCCAAGACAGGAAACAGTCTGTGTGATAGAGAGGGACAGTAGCAAAAAAAAAAACTATTGATTAATTAGCTATTAGTTGAAGCCCCTCACACATGCACCACACACGTGACTGTTGTACTTGGTATTGTAATGCAAATGATCATAATGAGTAGTTCCAATTAGCTAGATTTTGTTAAAATAAGCCTGTTCTAAAGATTTAATAAGTGATGTTAGGCAAAGAGAGCTAACTTGGTGACTTGGAAGGTAATATTCATGTAATGAGCCCAAATCGAGATAATCATTACGTAAGATTGGGGTCTGGTTTTACACTTGATATATAGCAAGCACCATTTGGATTGGTTACTCAGAGGGCTGTCTCATGTGGTGTCCTGTAACAAGCCAATCAGGAACAGCTTGTATCATAGTGGTTGCCTGGGGTTAAAACAGTTAGTGTAGAAGGATTATCGCAAAATTACAGGACATGCAAGGCCTTTATATAAAGGTGGGCAACGAGAATGTCCAGGTCTTGTCCTTAAAAAATCGAAAATTCGATTTTTTGCCCTGCGTAAAGCTTTCTATCAAAAATAACCCCATTAAAGGATGAAGCGAGAAATGGCTTTGGTACAAAATTGTGATGAAATTTCTAATGTAGTATCAGGAGCAAATACCCCCGAAATTCAGCTTGTTTATATGGAATACATGCACAAATCGAATGCAGCTTTTTTCCTCTCTTTTAAGACATTTTGGTAGCCAAAGTACAAGGTGAGAAATATATTGAGGGTCTGTCTATATGAAATTACTATTAGGGCACATATTTGGTTGCCTCAAAAAATATCGTTGCACCGTTAAGATGTATCAACCTTAAAATCTGACCTTGTGAAAACTTCAAGATTTTCCACCCAAATTTAAAGGATGGCCCTTTCGTAAGGAAGTTGATTCATGGTCACTGATTGTAATTGCCTAATTGTTATTTTCTCCGGTAAACACAAAGATTTCAAGAGTATACGAGTGTATAGTAAGAGTTGGGTTTGTCTTGGATGTGATCGCTATCCTACCACTAGATATGTTCTGCTGTTTTTCCAAAAAGGGCCACATCGGACAAATACACTGTAATCTCCTTGCGCTGAACAGACTAATCAAGTACTGGCGGTAAGGCTCAATGACCCGTTGGGTTGTGTAGATATCTGTTTATGGATACTGTCCATATTAACAAAATCGAAAAAGATTTTATGTGATGTTAGAAATGACCGTAATTATAGGGGGATGATAACTTAGGCTATTAGGATCAAACCCACAACCTGCATGTGGCAAATACTGTGTGACGGAACATTATTCTGTAGGTAAACATGAAATCTGTATGTTCATTGGTCAACTTTTAACAATGGCAGCAACAGAGGTGAAAGGACGGCAATTTTCTTGCCCCATTTTTTTTCTCCCCAGTTACACCCCCAAAAAAAATCAGCCAAGTCAGACTTCATTTTTAACAAAATAAGTTTTCACAGAGGAAGGCAATGGTCCTGACAAATAGTCAACAAACCATTCAATTTTTAAAGGGTACCCCCGAGCCCAAAAAACACACTACCATCTCCCCCCCCCCCCCCATCTCCCAAATTATGATTTATTAATTTCTTAGCAAAACAAATTTTTATCATGATGCAATACTATCAATCTGTACCATTTATATTATAGATTTCTGTTTTATACAATATATAAAGCCCGGGGGGGGGGGCTCGACCCAAAATTGGGTACGGGTGTGCGTCCACCGGGTAAAAGAATCGACAACTCGAGCACTTTTTAAAGCTCGGCCACTCCGTTACAAACTAACTTTAACTTACTAACCCAAATGTTTTTGGTCCATTATGACAAACAAAACACTCTTTTTTTTATTTCTCCTAAATAACACTGTTTCCCCAACAGGTACCACACTACTTTGAGAAAATGCAGAAGGATCTGGATGTGAACATTGGAACAATCCGGTTCTTCAAATTCCTTATCTACATCTCCTTGCTATCTCATTGGAGTTCTTGTACATGGTATCTTGTTGCTTGTCCCGACGGCAAGTGAGTAGAAAAAAAAGTCATCCATATAGTGATCAGAATGAATCAGGAATTGATTATATATTGATAGTAGGATTGATTTAGAAGTTGAAAACATGCCCAAAATCGAAGAGAGAAAACAAATGATTGAGGAATAGGCTATGTATTTTAACTTATTATAATAATAGCACTCTGAATTATGATCTTCAACTCTTTGTAATCTCATGACATTTACTAAATAAATTTAAGAATCAAACAACAGATATCCATGCAAAGAATCTATATTAATAATTAATACATATTTATATTTATATATAAGAAAGTGTGAAAATTTTCCCGGACCCCCCTTTCCAGCATACTTCGTTTTTGTCCAATTTTCTCGTGTATTTTTGCTTTGAATTTAACGGCTGCTTCTCAACATAGAAGCACGGCTATGCAGTCAGTGCCAAATGTATTGAAACTCTTATTATTCAATTATCTATACTTGTGCGATATACCGGATTGGTTTACGGGTGCATGCAGTTCAAGCATGGTTTGGAGGTCTGGTTCAGTGTACGAGGGCCTCTATATTGGAATGTCTTGTTACTCTTTACGTAATGCTCTTTGGATAATAGCCTGCCAGCATTTGGCCAGGTATAATTTGCAGATCAATTTCTTTGTCTCTCTCTCTTTATTATTATAATTATTCTTTTGTTTCAGCATATGTATAAAACCGTTTACTCATTACATATTGTGTTATTTACAAATTGAACGATTTTCTATGTGATATATTTTGTATTTTAAAAAAAAAAGTGATATGTTTTTTGTTGTCTTGTTGAACAGTTATCGGTTTTTGAGTTTCTGACATTCATGGTGTCCAAATGTGACGTCCATGTAAAACGTTTGTAATGATTACTTTTAAAAAATGTTAAGGGTTATTAAAATTGGAGTGACATTGTCTTTTATCCCTGTTTTATATATGTTTGTATCTGTAATGTATGTCTTTTCCACAGAAGCAAGATTTTTTAATGGTGATGACTCATTTTAAATTTAATTTGCGATTTATCAAATTTTGTGATATCAAATTGTTACATAAATCTAATTTCCCCCTAAGCTTTCAGATTTGATGATATCATAATTGATTACAAGAAATTCTTCATTACACATACACAAAATTATGTTATTAGACACAAAATTTAAATCTACTTTGTGGTATTCTGTATGTATTAATTACTAATTAAATGTAATTCCCCCTAAATGTCTTGGAATTTTACTGCGGTACATAACAAGCGCATTATTAACCAACACGATGAGTCACATGTATATTAATGCAGATTAACAACTTTGTATGACGTTTCTTCTTGGTATTCCTACCACTACTTGGAAATTTGAAAGTTCGTCTCTTTGTGGTGGAACAAACCAGATATTAATTATTAATTAATCCGAAAATCAGGAAAATTTGGGTTGATTTTTGTTTTCTTATGTTGAGGAGGCTACTAGGGTAAAGGAAATTCATTCAAAAAATGATTGGTTTTGATTTGCAATTAATCAATTAGTCAGTCTCGATGTGGTTCACAAGTTATCTTTATTTATTTGTATTAATTTTATTATGTACATCATCCAATGACCTGGAATGATTTTGAACCCTTTTCCCCCTGTTCAGTTGTTTTACCATATAAATCAGTTTATATTCATTATCGATTGCTGACCCCATAATCCCAAAAGAACACACAGGTTCTCTGCATTTTTTGTTTGAAATGTTTCTATTTTACAAACGAACATTTAGATGAATGAAGTTTATCATCACGATATAAGTTTGTGTCGTTGTTGTTGTTTTTATTTATCTTGCTGTGGACGTGCTTACTGTTTTCACAAGTTTCCTTCTGCAGACCGAATTGATTGACCTTTGACCCTGCTTGGGTGTCTAGCTGTATTACTCGTCCATGCCAGCCCTGATTAAATGACGACCTTCTTTGTTCCTCTCCTTCGTTCTTGTTACCTACTCCTATTTTATTCCCCCTTACCCAATCTTTACCCTACACATTTACCATACCATATATTTTCCATTTCCTTCAACAACAAACAAATCTCTTTTCCTATCTTTCTTTTTACCTGTCTCTCTTTTCTCCATCTTTCCGCCCCTTTACCCCAACCCTCTTTCTTCCGTGTTCTTCCTGTGTGTCCCGGAAGATGCTACAAGGACATGATGGCAGAAGACGCGGATTTTGTGTTTAACGTAAAGAACTCCAGGTCAGCCACACCTAGTCTGAATACGTGTTTGCTTGTTGCATCGTGTTGCATGCTTGCACTACACGCACTTACACATACACACTGAACACGTGCATGATGTTATTATATGACTGCTGTTACTGCATGCCACATGTTAGTGCACGTGAGAATGCTAGGATAGGAAGCCATGTATTGAGCAAGAGCCTGCATGAATGAAGGCGTATTTTATTTAAGGTCTTCATAGACCTTGAAATGCTATACTAATTCTTATTGTGCATTTGCATGAATATGCATGACTTAATTGTTAATCAGCACAATGCATGCTATTATGAGAGTTTTATCAGTATGTCTTTTAGATCTGCATGATGTTGGAATGTTGGTCATGTTGATTAGATGCTCCGGTTTACTGAACTATGTAGTGCATGGATATGTAGAGCGTTTCAGTCGTCCCTTAGAAGTCGAGTGATGGAATGTGCCACATTGTCCTTAAAGAGTTCCTTACCGTTGGTTTGGAACCAAAACTGCTTGAATTCCAAAAAGCGGCTGAGCGAACTGTTTAGCATTGTTGGATTCTATGAATTTGTGCATGCCATCAGCATACATACTAATCAAATTTAGTTCTCCACCATTTTGTTTTTCACCATTCTCATCCATTCCATGCCACGCCACCAGGCAATACTTGAATCCATATGAAACAGCACAGTTTTGCATGGAATAATTATCATCAAAGCATTCACTGATAGGTGTACATATATGGGTGTTTCCATTCAGAACAAAAGCTGCTAAATAATGTTAAGGTTACACATAAAAAATAAAT
The DNA here is from genome assembly GCA_023653785.1 of Ophioderma brevispina. NCBI lineage: Eukaryota > Metazoa > Echinodermata > Ophiuroidea > Amphilepidida > Ophiodermatidae > Ophioderma > Ophioderma brevispina. Next base: position 81,301 of record JAMKCH010003355.1, on the reverse strand, counting down.
AAAATAAATTCATAAATAAAAAATACTTTAAAAAAAATTGCTTGTGAAGGGGACAGCACTAATTTAGCGTAAAACAACTTGGCTGCACCCTGTTGTTCTACTTAAAATAATGCTGAGAGGTTAAAAACAATACCTTTATTCTCTAAATTTGATCATACCAAAAAGGTGGCTGCACAAAAATGTAATCCCAGAACAAAGCAATATAAAAATGTCTATTAATTATTTACCTGGTTCCGGTCAGACATCTTGCCTTTTCATATCATAAAGGATTGTTGAGAGTTGTGGTTCTAAACTTTTATGTGTTATAGTATGACAAAAAGATGTGTGCCGATATTAGCTGTTATTGTGAATTTAAGTGGCGTTCATGTGACATTCATTTTACACCTTCATGTATATTCTCTGCAATCCCTGAAGTTCTGGTACAACAAGATGGAAAGAAAACTTGTTACTTTTTGCCTTCAATGTCACACTTTCTTTAAGCACAACACAAGTCAAATAAAAGTTCAAGATTGACATGTTGATTTATGTGTGTTTTACTATATTTAGAATAGAACAAAAAATAAGTCCAAACATGGTCAATCATCATGAGTACTTTTCAGATGATCCCAGAAAATCTCAATATCTACAGATAACCTCAATATATTTATAGATTGAAATTCAATTAGGCTTTCAAAGCAGGTGCTTTTGAATTTTATATTTTTCTTAACGATGTTTTTACAGAATTCAGCAATTACCAGGAGTATGCATAATTTTATTAAACATTTTAGATGAAAATTGCAGTCTGTGTTTTCTTTCTAATAACTAATAATAATAACAACAAATTCTTATAAGTTGCAAAATCTTCCAAAGAACTCAGCGCATAGGAACATGAAAAACACACACAAGAAATCTGTGAATCAGTAATAGCTTGATGAAAGAGATGATTTTTCAATTTGTTTTTTAATTGAGAGAGGGTGGGGATGTTGCAAAGGCTGTTTGGAAGTGAATTCCAAAGGACCCGGGCATCAAAACGAAAATAACGTTCACCGGCTGAATATTGAATATTCCACTTTTTTTTGGCAAATGCAGCTAAATTTGTCTGATGTTTTCACACACAAATTGCACTAAAATGCACTGTTCTAAACTAGAATGGAAACACCCATAATATGTAATTTTCACACAGTAGAATCCATAAGCAAAACATATGTATTTAAACTTGTTAAACGTAAAATTAAACAAAAGAAAGACTAAATGCATGACAATAGTTTATATCTATGTAGGACATAGTAATCATAGTGCCGTACATATTACGTAATACATTACGAATCTCATATCACGTAACTGTAAGCTGTGTAGAAGTATTACTTTGGGCAATTCAGTGAACATTATTGTATGTTTGGTGTAGTATCAAAAAGAGGAAAACACAAAAAGGTATATTGTGTGCCTCTTTAGGAACAAAAATGTGAGTATGTAGTTAATAGAGACTTGTTATATTTTTTGTAAGTTACGTAAAGTTTTTTGTTTTGTTTTTGCCGATTCGTATTTTCAGTGAAATAACTATAAGATATGTAGAGCTTAATTTGACTTTTCTGTTAGAATCAGGCAATGTGGTGACATCATACTGACGTGTCCTATATATTGAAATGGACAATGTCATGACCACTGGGGTCATGACCCCGGGGTCATGACCTTTTTTTAGTGACTGCGCATTATCATCAGAGATGCACCGATAAGGATTTCAGGTCCACCAGTGAGTATCTGAATCGGTGGCAACCCATGCAAAGTTGCTGGATTAACTAGGCTTACTTGATTGCTTGCTTACCTGCTTGCATGCTTACTTGCTTAAGTCTAAGTAGGATGGAAAAAAGGAAGAAGGAAAAAGCAAGGAAGAAAAAGAATGAAAATGATGTCTTGGTAGTTTAAATGCAGAGGATAAATGTTGCCCATGATAGGCAGGTTTTGATTTTTTATATGGCATAAAAGAACATAAATTATCACCGGGGGGGGGGGGGGGGGCAATATGTCAGTATGTGACGTGTGCTTGAAGTGTAAGGTTGTGGATATCATAGTGGTGAATATCTGACCCTATACTGGGGTAAATATTTATTAAGGTCATGGGAATGGATTGTGCATAACAAACTCCCGGGCAGAATACAGAGGTATTAAAAGGATAACATGGGGGGAAAATATATATTTTAGAATTTTGGAAAGAAACTTGACAGGCTTAGCATACATATTTGACTTGTTTTTGAGATGGAGAAATTTGAAGGTGCTGCTTTTGGTTCTAAGAGAGAATTATAAAGAACACAGGATGGGCAAAGATAGCCTTGAATGCTTGCAACAAGTTAGGGATTCAACACCTGGGCTTAGGAATATAACAAACAATTTTTGTGGAAGTATTGCACCTGTTATGTACTTGTGTTGAAATTAATAATACAGATGAAGAAATTGAGGAGAATCTTTCATGTTGAATTAAACTTATTATGGATGTGGTTATAAGGAATCTAACTTTAATTAAACCTGGGAAGGTTTAGTCCTAATGAATGGACCTTTATTTTTCACCATACCATACATTGAAAGTGCGATGCAAAAGGAGAGAAAATTCCTCATGGATGGATTAGGATGGCCCTCCATGAGGAATTTTCTCATCTATAACATCACTTTTTAACATATGTTAAAAGAAAAAAAGTTCATTCATGTAGGACTAACCCTGGTTTAAAACCAGAGTTTAAAGTTAGACTCCTTCAAAAATACCAACCATTGGATATATATGGGCATCTGTGGAGTCTAAAATGGAGGTTTAGGAGGATCCATGGAGCCACACATTGATTGATTTTTTTACTTTAGGATGGTGAGGTTTTGTGCATGAAATCACATCTGATTTCATCTGATTTGAAATTCAACTGATTAGATCAAATTTTGGACTTCAAAAGTAAATTATTTTCTCAGCTGGGCAACTTGGCATAGCATTCAGTGAGAGGAAATGACTTGGTACTGCAAGTCACGACTGCCGTCTTTATTGATTGAATAGAGATCTTGCAAAGGTCTGTTAGAAAAATAGGAAAGCAGGACAAGACAGCAGAACAGGACAGGACAAACATTTTTATCATATTCATTTTGTAAAAGTATACAAAAGTGAAAGCCAAGTAGTAATCAAAGTTATGCCATACTATTAAATGGTAAAACTGATGAATAGAATATCCCTTTCTGCAACCTCAAGCAGTGTTAAAGACAAATTTATTTTTCCACTGGTGCATATGAATTTCAAAATTATTGATAACAAAGATTTTCACTTATTTTGCCCCAAAAGTGTGTTGCAGTATGATGATGGTAAATTAAGGCAATTTTACTAAAAAGGTGTTTTTCCTTTCTGAAGAAAATAGTCCTATTTAAAATTAAAAGTTAGTAAATAAATAACAGCAAAAGATAAAATAAAAACTTTTCTAAATTATTTGAAATTTGTAATTTGAGTTTGAAGGTGCATTTTTTACACAAGTTTTATTCATGCTTCACACAAACTTGAAGTGGAGTTTGAATATAAAAGCCAGTGAAAATAGAAAATATTTTGAACCTATTGGGAAACACATTCATTAAGTTGAACCTTTAATTAAATCACAACAAAAGTGTTCAGTACTGTAAAAATTGTAAAAAAAATAACCCAGTGAAATGTTCCACAATTATCTATTTGTCTTACTCAATAAAGTAATGTACTATACATCCAGTATGTGGTAGTTGGTAGCATTATGAAACCAACTTTCATTTCATACTAATTCATTTACTAAATAGTAGCAAAAAATTGAGGAAAATTGAACAATGCATGAAGCATGTAGATTCATGTATTATGGTACTGCGTTATTTGATGATTTGTTCTGTGTTGGGTTATCCATTATCTATCCTCCTTCTCCATGATCTTCTGTTGAATGAATTTGATCATTTCTGAACAACTACACAGCTGTTTGAAAGTCTCATTTATTAAAACAAAACCAGAATAAAACAAATAACATAAAGAGCGACAGACAGTTTTGAAACCTAATTTGCCATTAGTTGCATTCTGTGCTAATTGTACTAATTTCATAGCCGGCGAACTGGATCATTTTGTTAAAATGTAGCTTACACATATCTTTATGAGGTTTGGCCAATAGAGGGCACTATAACATGTTATATACCTCATATATAGATTCCTCTCATCTGATTGGTTAAAAGTAGAGTCATTAAAATAGCTGGGCCCCTAAGATGACGTCAAGATGAACTGTGCCCGGGGCATGGCAATCGACTGTGCCCGGAAAATAATAGGACAGTCTCAACACCGTGTTCATATATCGCGCGTGTGTGCGCGTCCCCTGTGTAACGATAGGCATTGCAAATAGTGTGTAAGTTGTAGGAATTGTCAATTCGGGAAATCTTTTAACCAATCAGATGAGAAGAATCTATATATTCGGTATATAAAACAAATATTGACTGCTTAATATTCGGGGCACAGTTAAAATTACTAGGCCCTCGGTGATGTAAACCATGGACCATGCCCTCAGCTTCGCTCGGGCATAGTCATGGTTTTGACATCACCTTGGGCCTATAATTTTAACCGTGCCCCTCATAGCAGTCAATATTTGTATACTAGTCATGGCTTTTGTAGAACTATATGGCAAGATTCTCTACTTGAATTTTTCTGAATTTTATAGGGGTAATACCTCTTGCACACCTATTAAGTGTGACCCAATCAACAACCTCACCTTTGCTCAACCCACTTTGCTCCATCAAAATTGATATTTTGGTGTCAGAAGAATGTTTATTTTTTTCTCATTATTTCAGTGAAATTTAAGACAGGGGAAATGTTTCCTCTTAATGTTATTATCAAAAACATCTCCAAATGTGGTTGACCTCATTAATTAACACACACTGTCCCATGGCCAATTTAGTACACATTTTGCTGCTATCAAAATGGCTGGACTGATTTAACTCAAAAATTTTGTAATCCGATGTTTTTGGTGATATTCAGCCACGGGAGGGAGAAAACATTAAAACAAAATCAGAACATGATCGGGTCACCAACCTAGAAATTAGGTGTCAAAATTATGTGGTCGCTGCTTAAAATTGTTCAAAAATATAAGAGACAATTTGTATAAGATCAAACAGCTGTGACCAACTGGTACTACAGTGCCATGACATTTTAACGGTGCGTGTTCCGATCGTCTTTGGGACCCCCTGATTTACCCGGAAGTAGTATTGATTTTGATATCAGATGAAAAGATGACATATTTTTCTCATTGTCGTCCTGAAATTTGAGCCCTCAAATCCATTTCATTCCCAAGATATAAACAAAAAAAACCACCATTTTAGTGGTTAACCACCAATATTAGCACAGTATTGAATAGGGCTTTGCAACATGCATTATTGCGTCTACCATCAAAACCGCAAGTTTGTTTGCCACGGTACTTGATGGGGAGTATGTGCAAGTGCCAGGCTCTCATTTCAAGTAGAGAACACAATACACATAAATCGGAACAAGCACCTTTAATGTATATGATTTATTCAAATGAGAAACAAATACAAAAAGAAAGCGCATGCCCCCTTTTCAATTGGAATATCTTGGTGTCGTCTCACTCTGCTTGGATTTGTTTGGATAGATACTGGAATAGCCCATTTTGACAGATATCAATACACATGGAACTAGTTATAATGGAACTAATCTGCTAAGCTACCAGAGCATATCGTAGATCACAAATTGTGTTGTAAAAGCTTTTTCAAATATGCTTTTAATCTTTCAGGGTGTACAGCCAAATGCCATTGTTATTGTTCTCAATGTCTTTGTATGAAATTGCATGCTTTTTATTTTTCAGTTTGCTTGTTAATTTTATTAAATTTGTTGCCGATGAGGGGCGAATTATGTCTGCCTTAAATTATTTTACAGAAAGGCAATTATAGTCAGTTGATTGAACTTGATTTTGCAGTGGGCATTCACTTTTAAATGAGAACTTATTTTATGAAATCTTGAATGAAAATCTCAAATAAGCACTTATTTTATGAAATCTTGAATGAAAATCTCAAATAAGCACTTATTTTATAAAATCTTGAATGAAAAGCAATCTTGACTCTCTGACTTCTTTGCACCAAACTGCACAAATCTTGTATGCAAATAAGGTTCACCATGGAAACCAAATGCATTCAAATTGAAAAACTTTCTTTGTCTCTATCTCTCTCTCTCTCTGGCATTTTGCCTCACACAAATCTCTTATCACAATTTGCATGACACGAATGATGATTACGAATGAGGTGCACACGAGTTACATTTGCACATTAGAAGATGGCCTGAAACGACGCGTGCCCTTATGTCCAAGGCATGTCAAATTGATGGTGAGCACATGAATTTCTAGCCTCACATGACCAAAACAATCCTATGCCTGTGTACAATTTATCATACAATTCGCCGCTCTGTACTTTTATGTTTATTTCAAGACCCGCATGTGCAGCCTCACTTTGAAAAAAACCAAGAAGCCTGAGGAAGAGTGCGACCTACAAGGTTTGGCGATTGCCTTTGGTGCAGAAGATCCCAAATTCAAATCTCTTTGGGATAACTTGCTGGGAATCATTCAATACTCAGTTCAGAATTAATTTGTGCAATAGCTGTCGACGGAAAATCCAAATTCCACTCTCCCCAAGTTCATCTGGATTAGAAAATGCCCTTTTATTAGAACGATGTAAGGTGTTAGTCCGTAAGAAGATAACACATGCCGGTACGTGTAGAGTGGAGCCAATTGTGGTGAGATTTAAAGATGAGAGATGTTTTTGGTGATATGTTTCCATGTGAGGGAGAAATTATATGAAAAATAGGACCTTGATTGGGTGTCCAACCTTTAAGTGAAAGCCGTGACTGTCTTTTTCATCCTGATTACAATTGGCTGTTCAATTTGAATTTTATACTCCCCCTGTAGAAGGCTTAGAAGGCTCTACCTACATACTGTATTTTTTGTAATAAATGCCTCTTCAAATAAATGCCCCCTAATTTTTTTCTTTGTCCAAATGTCCCTAAAAATACCCAAAATCATCCCATACATGCAAGTGTACACTGATCCAGTCGCAATTACAAAATTGATGGCAGATTTGCTGGCTTGAAACTGGCTAATATGTGCACAACTCACCCAGTCCGTGGGAGAGCGTGGCCTTCCTGCCTGTGGCGTAAATTAACTCAAATCTCGGGTTAGAATCCCGGTGGGGACACTTGCTAGGATTTATTCAGGTACTCGATTCTGGATTTGGTATGTATTAAAATTAGAATACCGCTCTCCATTGTTCAATTCAAATTGGGAAAATGAATCATGAAAGCATCTCGTCCTTTGGAGGGCATTTTAAGCTGTCGGTCCCATGTACAGAGAGTCACAACTGTACATGTATATCGCAGCCAGTTTTGAATGAAACCCCTGACTGTTCCCAATCCGCCTTAGCCTCAAAACGGGCCATGTTAGGAGCATCGATATCATGGATACATGCGGCCCCGGAACAGCTTACTCAGCAGAATAAATCCTCACACCACCACAAGCCATTCATTGCCAATGACTTGTGGATATGCAAAGAAGAAGACCCAGTATGTTGTCAAATTAAAGTGTAGATACCTTTTACCAGGGAAGATTTTCATAGAAATTACATCTCTCCATGTAAAAGTGTGTTAAATAGACCATTTTAGCAGGCAGATGTGCTATTTTCATACAGCTGTGTGGATTCAGCCATTGTTGACATTGTTGATTTTGTTACAAACCTTGATCCTTTTTGCGCAGAAGCACCAGGGTATTCCAGATGGTGTTGGCTATGATTTGCACTGGAATTATAACTCAACAAATGACCTATATAATAAACTCACGCTTCTAAAAAATTTCACACCCCCAGACTGGCCCAGGGCATTATTACATAAAATGTGGTAGTCTGCAGAAGGAGTGTATATGTCAGTGAAGTTATGTTCGTCCGGCCTAAACTAAGAAGTGACATCATAGCTTTCACGCAGTCTTAAACTTGTGAATCAGAGTAAGCCACAGCTGTAATCGCGAGTGTATAAAGTCGGTGTGCACAATACGCATGCACAATAGCTGCGCGAATGTGGAAGGCCAGATGAAGTATATGAGCTATTCCATACAGAATATATACTCCCTCTGTAGATGACTTTACCTAAATCTAACATAGGGGGTGAATAATTTCAAACAGAACAGCCCATTGTCCAATCTCAGCATCGTAAAGGAGCTCGGCATCAAATTCCATGATACCCATCAGGTGAAGAATAAAATGATTGAGAAAAAAATACACAAAAGTGTAGATGTGGACGTATACCTTATAAAATACCAAAGTGTCCCAGTTGTCATTTTGCAAATCCATAAAAAAGTCCTGCTGCAACTATAGGCCTGGATTTGAACAGGGCTGGTCCACTTGCCTTTTGGTTGCTATGGCAACATTTTACTTTTCTGTAATGATTTATGTCACATGACAAAGTGACATTTCGTTTGAGCTTGCCTTTTTCTTTAATAGTATTCGTTTCTGTTCCTTATTTTTTTTACTGATTTATGATTGAAATTGGCTTATGACCCCCTAAAAATGATATGTCAAATTTGTATTTGTCCTTATTTTTCTTTTCTGTTGAACTTGTGTGTGTGCGTATATGTGCATGTCCTAAATGCAACCCCAAACCTAAATAAGAACATTAAAAGAGGACTGCATGATGGTATTTCTATATTTTGTATAGAGACCATTGAAATCATTAACCAAAAATCTTCTCTTTTTTAATATGTTAGAAAGGAAAAGAGCTACTTGAAGAGAAAAGTAAAGTTGAAATTTTTAGACATTCTTGAAAATATTAATGACACACTTTGATGTCCTTTCTCTTTATTGTACACACAATTCACTTTCTTGTTTTGACAGAAAACCAAAAAATAACTGCACAATACATTTTGTACAAATGCACGGGGAATGGTTTCTCCTAACAACAGCTAAGGGCATGTGTGGCCCTGTGGATACAATGACTGACTCACAACCCGAAGGTCCTGGGTTCGAGTCTCGCTGAAGCCAATGTGTTGTGCACTTGGGCAAGGCCCTTTACCTCGCTTGCCTCTCTCTACCCAGGTGCAAAATGGGGAGCTGTTAGGAATATTGTCCATTGAGTGCCACCCAAAGGTATGAGTATGCCTTGGGCATTTGTAAGGCAGCTGACATATTCTAGTGGCAGCGGATATTGTGAAAGGCGCTATATATATGTGTCAACATTTATTTATTTAATGACCAACTCATGATCTGAAGGTTGTGGGTTTGAGTCCCGCTGCAGCCAACATGGTGTGCACTTGAGCAGGGCACTTTACCTCACTTGTTACACTCCATGTAGGTGTAAATGAGTACTGGCTGATGCTGGGAAGGTAACAGACTTTTTGTGCAGAGGTACAGCGAACCACCCACAACAATTGCACAGAGAAATCTGGCCAAGAGAAATTGCACCTTTTATTAATACAAAGAAATTAAAAAGATATACAAGGTAGGAATAATACTGGATCATAATTCTATAAGGAGGCTTGTCTATTGATGTACAGGGTGAGTCAAAAAAAACTTGACCCGGATTGTGTCCGCCATTTTGAGTTTTTAAATAACATATATAAAATGTACGTGATATCATCGGAAAGCCTATTTCATTATCTTCAATTTGCTGCAAAGATAATTCCAATCGGTTAAGTGTAGGCCGAGCTACAGTCTTTTGAATCAAGTAGTCCGGTTTTCACCCTATCCACGGATTCCCATTTGAATGCACGGCACCCGACTAAGCAAATGTGATTCCGTGGACAGTGCAGAAAACCGACTGCTGGATTCAAACGATTGTAACTCGGTCTATACCTAACCGATGTGAATGATCTTTGCAGCAAATCAAAGATAATGAACTATTTTTTTTTTTTTTTTTTTTGCAGCTGACATATTCGAGTGGCAGCGGATATTGTGAAAGGCGCTATATATATGTCAACATTTATTTAATGACCAACTCATGATCTGAAGGTTGTGGGTTTGAGTCCCGCTGCAGCCAACATGGTGTGCACTTGAGCAGGGCACTTTACCTCACTTGTTACACTCCATGTAGGTGTAAATGAGTACTGGCTGATGCTGGGAAGGTAACAGACTTCTTGTGCAGAGGTACAGCGAACCACCCACAACAATTGCACAGAGAAATCTGGCCAAGAGAAATTGCACCTTTTATTAATACAAAGAAATCAAAAAGATATACAAGGTAGGAATAATACTGGATCATAATTCTATAAGGAGGCTTGTCTATTGATGTAATTGAAAAATGTGAGTGAAGTCAGTGTTTCTGGAATATGGCCCAAAACTAGGTATATTCAGTATGTTTTTATGCAATTGTGAAGAAGGCTAATGCCAATTTTGGATAAAATGGTCCCTAATACTGGGAAGAACAATTCTTCCACTGTTCACCGCTCATAACATGAATGACATCATTTCTTACGTGTCCCGAAACCGCAAAGTATGCATTTACATTGGTTCATGTGTACACTTGCTGGTTCAACCAAAAACCACAGAATGTAGTGATTGCAAGATGATCCCCGTGTAAATTTACGTGTTCATGATCTCTCTAGCTCTTTTTTTGCGACTATGGATTCACAAATATGAATGCCAGATATTATGTCTCGATGTGCTGCCAGGCGATGTCTTGAAGCTTGATTGATAGATTGACCTCCACTATTTGATAGTTATGATGTAAACAAATGTGTCAAACTTGAGAGGCAAATTCTGCCGTATTCGTTGACAGTCAAGTGCATGTCACATGTCAATTTGCAAATTGCAGCTCTGCCACGCAAAGTACCGTGGATTTCACACGGACCCTCCTGTCTTTGACAATCCTACTGCAGTCGCAGTCTTCACATCTATACTACTATTCTGCGATTCTGTTATTTGTCATGAAGTTTGAGGAGGACAGTCTGACCTTTGTTAGTAGGGTTTCAGAGTGACCCAAAAGGTCATCTAGAGGTCAATTTGCGTAGAAATACCTATGATCACCAAATTTGGTCATAAGGACCAATGACCAGAGCACAGAACAAATCTAAGGTCAAAGGTCACACACATAGGTCAAATGTCACACAAGGGGGAATGCACTAATTTAATCTCATTATTTTGGCTAAGGTATTTGACACAAAATGGGATTTCACAAAAGACTACAATTTACAAATCATGACCATTTAGATCCTATGACTTGTATGTAATCCAGTAAATTTGTAACCTCCCTCGCAGAATACAGGTAAAATGGCCCACTTTTTGGCTGTATTCCAAAAAGTGAACTTCACTCAAAATTTCTAGTTGCATTCCCAGATAAACCTCAATAAAATTAAGATCCGGTACTATTCTCACTTTGTATTGATTTTTCGCTATTTTTTTCACTAAATTTAAAGGCCCATGGCCCGATCACTAATAGTCTTCCGCCCAGATTTTACCGGAAGTGGTCAAAATTTTGGTATCAAAAGAATGACACTATTTCATTTACCCTGTGAAGTCTTGGGGCTAAATGATGTTTGGCTTGGAAGTTATGAGCGATAATGTACTCCATTTTAGTTGACCAATATTTTACAGAGTACTCTATGGGACTCACAAAATCATGTTTCTAGCTCTCACATCAAAACGGATTGAAATATCGGTGTGAAACTTACAGATGGGTTTTGGGGTGAAGGCAATTCTATCAAGATGAAAACTTTATATACTTAAATCGGGCCATCCCCCTTTAACGTCATAAATATCTGTTATCTAGAGTGATTAAAAAAGTTAAAATTTGCTGCGAGTGAGGTAAAGCTGTCATCAGGCACAAATCATTTTGAATGCAAAACAAAACAGTGAAAACAAGCATTTTATTTTTTTATTAAAAAAATTTTCTTTGACAAAAACTTTTTTGAGTGGCCTAATGTATTTTGGGATGGGAAAATTTTAGTTATTACAGGCTATCTATCATCTCAGATGACAAAGATGAAAAATGCCACCAGGACCCCATACACACTACAAAATCCCTTCAAATAATAGCAGTAAAACTTGATGACTTAGTCATGTTTGTGACTTAGTCATGTGTGTGTCCACCTTGCAAGGTCATCTTTGTTGACCTAATTCCTGTATTATATCGCGCAAAAGGCCACGCCTTCCAAAATGTTGCCTTCCGATCTACACTCTGATAGGAGAAGCGGAGAAGAGTGGTCGGGGGGATGATTTCAGAGTTTCGGCCATCATGTGGACACAACTTGGAGTGAAGTAAAATAATTGGATTTAATTGTCACCTCCAGAGTTTCAAACCTTTCAAGTTCTGTGACCGTCTGAACATGGCTTAAGTGTGATGTTTGTACGATTACTGTGATTATTAATATTGTGCCAGAAGTATGACCCAGAAATGTCAACCGTTACATATAACTTTGTAACTTTGTATTTAATTGCTTATTCGAAACAAGCAATCATTTGAATCAATTTTGCTTTGTTGAACTAAGCGGTTTTCACCTTGAATTTCATTTTCCATAACATGTGACTTATCAACTCAAGCAGGTTCTTGAGGTGCTGTGTGGCAGCCAGTTAGGTGCTCAGCACATAAGAGAAAACCCAAATAATACCAGAATAGATTATTTGTAAGAGATTCTATTTTAGATGCAGGAAGAAACTGGAGTACCCGGAGAAAACCTGTGAGAGCGAACATGAATCACATAGAGTCACGCTTCCGACTGGAGGATCAATCGCAGACCTCATTGATGAAAGACAGTGGATTAACCACATTACCAATGCTTCTGCACTATACTTCTCAAAGGTTTCAAATTTTGTTAACACTTGGTTGAAAATCAGTGATTTTACTAGTGTGTATGGGGCCCAGAAGACTGGCAAGGAAAGGTTCCAGAAAACTTCCAGTGATATTTTACCTACAAATATAATTAGTCCCAGGTTCAAATTGGAAATGTATATTTGGCAATTTTGAGCAGTTTATAAAGTGGCATATGGAGATTTTCTGGAGGTGATGGAATATATCTTGAAAAAGAATGAGAGCACCTATTTTGTAGGATTAATAATCAGGAAGGTAAAAAACATTTTTTTTGGAGGGATTTTGGGTTCTAGAGTTTTTTTAGGGTCTTCACTAGTCTTCATCGTGATCACAATACTTTACTGGGAGTAAAACAAATTTGCCAAAATATGAGTGCAATGGAGTCTTAAGGATACAAAATAAGAAACTCAAGTGGGGACATGGAATGGATTTTGTTTTGTAGTTTTATTTGAAATGAAGAAATACTCAAAAAAGGTTTTGGTTGTAGCAGAAAAATCTGGCAAAAGATGGGGTGGGGTGGGGGGTTTGTGGGGCATGTGCCAGTGCTATTGGATGGTGGTGGCAGCCCCATAAAGGTTGATACCATTTAGCTGTTTTTAGGGGTGGGGTGGGGTTGGGGGGGGTTGGCCTGAATTAGTACTCGGCCCCCTTCTGTTGCACTATCAGTCCCCAGGGTTGGTTGATTCTAGCTATATCCTTTGGGTTGGTTAGATGGAGGAGAGGGGGGTTGGTCTGAATCCCGCACTCAGCCCCCCCCCCCTTCTGTTGGACTATCAGCCCCTCCCTTCTGTTGTTTTTACTATTACCCCAGGTTTGGATGTTTTTGTCATGCCTTGGGGGTTAGATGTAGGGGAGGATGAGGAGGAGCGCAAGTTCTTTAGGACTACCAACATTGCCATTGATACTGAACACCACTAAGCCAATTTTTTGTATGTCCTGTATGTGTTTATCCCTGAACAGTACTATTCGTGGGAAGCCTGCAATGTCCATGTGCCATTACAACAAGCAGTGGTGTCATGCCATTATGGTCGGTATAATATGTATTGTTGTATGTGTGACATTAGCAAAATGTTTATAGCAAAAAACATCATGCTTTTCGTTCTTTTAATTTGTGCATGACTACCAGGTTCAAACTCTCTATAGCTAGAGTGGCCGAGTCATCTTGAGTACTTCCTTGCAGACGTAGGTAGAATCTTGGGTTTAAAATATATACTTTTAAGAAAATTTAATAATGGTTGGTAATGACTTAAAAATTGCATATGCAGATGCCATAAATTAACTAGTACTAGTAGGTGCGAACTAGGGAAATGCGGACAACAAGATATTCAGGGGTGTAAGTCAAAATAGAATTGTTTGAGAATGATGACTTTGCCACTTCAATCATTTGCACGCAATACGTATAACTATACCAAATGCAGTTCTTTTGCTCAATTGCTTTTTTCCTCCCCCAAAACATCTGAATTATATTTTGACCAGAGCATGATAAATCCACACCAAAGAGTCCAATGTTTTTTCCAAGTTGGTCACCTGAACAAATGTTTATGGAGACAATAAACAATCAGTCATTCTGTCTCTCTGCTTCTCTGCCCAATCTCTGTAAGGATGTTAAAGTTACATGAAAGTTATGGTGCCCACGCTTTTCGAGTTTAGACCTAGTATGCGCAGTCGGGTGGTTAGCGAAAACGATGAGCACTTCCAGTTCAGGAGGAGTATCGGAAAGTGTATTTCTAGAGACAGGTCAGAGCAGACAACTAGTGTAGCGAATTGAGCAAATATGCAAATGTAAACCATACCAGCATTTCAATAATTCCTGGTGCAAGCTTGCAAGTGGTTCTTCAATATCACAGTGACATAGCAGCTGTGTATTTGCAGACAATCATCTAACCATGAAGGGGACACCATTCATGTTGTACAGGGGTTGCCGAGCACCGGAAGTATGCCGTTCCTACTTGACCAAAAGGTTAGACATGCTCAGTAGGAACTATAAAAAAAATGTGCTTATTGCAATTTAAACAAGGTCAGATGCAATAGGGAACCGTCATATGTTACCATGGTCAAAGGTCCAAATCCTAGGTCAAAGGTCATCTCAAGTCACGATTATTGATACTGTACATCAGGAGACACTTAAGATCTGCAGATCTCTTGTTGGAATGACCTCTTTTTATCTATGGTCATGATCCCGAGACCACCGAGTCCTATATGTGCTAAACTGTGTGGTAAATATCAGTATGCTGTGCATATTGTTTCAAACAGAACCAGCAAATGTTTATTTTGAAGTTAAATAATTTAAGCTCTGCTTGTGACCTGAAATATTCATGCATGACTCGTTCGTTTTATTTTCCTATTTGAATCTAAAAACAGTGATGATTTCAATCATTTAAAAGTATAGCAATTTTGAAACCTTACTTTGTGGACATGATTTAAAACTCTGTGCAAAAGTATATGTGATTATAAATTGTGCCAAATTAGTAACACTGATTTGTTTTCGTCATTCAGACATGAATATAGGGAAAATAATTGTCCCTCCACCCCACAATTGACCATCTTATATAAATACTGTCCAATGGTGATGATGAATGAAAGTGGACATTTCTATGGTGTAATATTATTTAAATTTAGTTTGTTTCAAGTGAGAGAGTTTTTGGGAGTTTATGTCAATCTGCAATTATTAATAGTTAAGTAGTGTTAAGATGAAGAGGAAATTTTGATCAATGAGATTTTTTCTAAACCTTATTATATAGGGCCAGTACATTATTTTTAAATCATAAAAACAGTTTCTTATGGCTATAAGTTTATAATCTATCCTCAAACATTCTGTGGTTCAAGAATCTCATGTATATCTATTTCTAACCTAGCGCAAGATTTTAAATGAAAAAAATGGCAAACCGCTTTGAGCGTGTTGTATATCAGCATAGCTTGAAGTTTTTAACTTGTACCCTATACTGCTGAAGGTTTTCAGGGCAGCAATTTATTTGAAGTGATGAGAATATATCAATTAGGGTATATTTTTGAAAAGTTTTTGGCCTAGGAATTTGAGAACTTATTTTTCTGGGCATCATTTCATTTTTCTGGCCCTGTTTTCCATTGATTTCAGATGTAAGATTTTAAATAGGGATTTTGACATGACAGTAAATTTTCTTTGAAGTTTGGGATAGAATTTGGATTGGTAATGTTTCTTCATGCAGTTTTTAATTTTAAGGGTGAAACTGTCCTGTTCTGTCTTAACTCATTAAGGTAATAATAGTTATATTGAAATCACCATATAAATGAAATAGGAGCTTTATTTAATTGAAAATCTGTCCTGTTCATGATTATTTTTACTTACAATAGGGTGCACTGGCCACCCTAGGAAAATAATAGGTTTGGAATATATACAGCTAAATAAGTTATTTCATTGCCAAAAATAGGGTTGTACCAGAAGGAGATGACTAAATGAGAAGTCTGGCATTTTCTTTGAAATTTGTACTAATTATAGTTAGTAGCTATTAAATGTGATATCGGTTTTCTTCTAGTAAGTGGTGAACTGAGTTGGTTCCTTTGATTCAATGGTTTCCTCATTAAGTGGTTCAATTCTATAGCATGTCCATTGTGTTGTCAATAGGTCATAATAGGCATTGACATTTAGTACTCCCCAGTAATTTTCATGCCGAATACTACATTCATCGTCAAAGTAATTCCATGATGGCCTACGCCGCACTCGTCATGAATGCGCAAAAGGGGCGAAGCCTTTTATGATCTGAGCCACTCGCGCTGTTGTCACGAGCAATAATCAGCCCATAGAGTAACAAAATCACTTCCTCGTTTGCGCACATCGTGCTCGAAGCAGAGCAGATACCACAGAAGTATTTTGACGTCAACTTTACACCTTACAAAATCCTTCAATGGGATGTCTTGTAAGCTACTACACCTAACACAACCTTACAAGGTAGTTTCCATATAACCTGACCCTCTGACACTTTTTTCTGACACACTTATGCAATTCGGAAACCTTAATGGAATAAACCTGTGCTTTATTCCGTGAAGGGTTTCCGAATTCCATATGTGTCAGAAAAAAGTGTGTCAGATGGGTCAGGTTACGGAACTCCCCCTTACAAGGCCATTTCTGTGGGCACTGTTACACCATAACCTGGGGTCACAAAATTTGACCCTAGGTCAACTATGTAGTTACCTGCTACACCTCGCACAATCTTATAAAATGGTGACATTAATTGCATGGTTTTACTACATCAGTCGGTGGGATCATACTGTTTATTAAGGTGTTGGGTATTTATGGCTTTTAATTAAAGGCACTATCAGTGATCTGCCAAAAGAGGCAAAATATATGAAATTTGCAGGAATAGCTGAAAAGTGAAGGATGTCTGTAGAATTCTCATAATTTTTTTAAAAACTGAAAAACTGACAGAAAAAGGAGAAAACAGCAGTGTTCAAAGGTATATGAATCTCCATTCAATTATGTGCAGGTGTTGTAGTAAGTGTCTATATGGACAGCAATGACTAAATTTTCAGATTTTGTCCATATTTGGTTGTGTTTGGACTTATCACTTGGAGGGTATGTTATGATACCTATATGTGTAACAGACATGCCAAAATCTCATTTTTGATGATTTTTCATTTTCTGATTTTAGCAAATCATTGATAGTGCCTTTAGCAAACAATGGGAAATAAGGTATATTCACATTTTGCAAACCAGTGGAATTAAAGCAGCACTGGCACATTTCCATAAAATATGAAAATTCTTCAATTTGCTTGCAAATGATAGTCTAGGCCATTGGAAGAATAGAAATATATTTTACACATAAAAATAACATACCCCAAAATAGATACGGACATAAATAAGAGGCTAAAGACATTCAGGTTATTTGTAGGTTAACCTTAAGTTTGCCATAACTTTAATCAACAAATGTGTCTATTACACAAATATCATAGACTCGTAGTCATTGATATTAAAACCACAAGGGTCACAAACTGGTCAAACAGGGTGCATGTCGTAGGAATCAACTCTGGCATGTGTTTGCTTGTGTTAACACCATTTCTGTCATCTGCTGAATAAATGTTGCTGGAGTAATTTTATTATATAATTATCCTGTTTCCCAATAAGGGCACTGATTTGGTCTTAATCATTTCAGGTGAGGGCTAATGTATATGAAAGCTTTACAACCATGCAGAAATATCAATTTTGAAAAATCTTGAGGATGCACTATTTTTCAAATGTGCCAGTGTCTCTTTAATTATGCCTCTTGGCATCCACCCTGTTTGACTGGTCTGTGACTTTTGTAGCATTAATATCAATGAGTATGAGTCTGTGATACTCAAGTAATAAACTCATTTTTTATTGAAGTTAGGGCAGGTCCACTGAAGGCTAAAATCACTATATGTCATTAGCCTCAGGCCTCGTATTAAGGCTCCAACATGTTTTTATGGCTTGATATTTTTTTACATAAAATATATCTGCATTCTTCCAAGGTCCTATATTATCATTTGAGAGCAAATTGAAGGAATTTCATGTTTTGTTGAAAATGTGCCAGAGTCGGGATCGCTTTAAATAATAACTCATTTTGCAATTTCTTCAAGTATATCATTAACAGATATAGGGGTACAAATCAGAAAAAGAATTCATGGGGCATCAATTGCTCTGCTCTGACATACCATGCTGATGTATTACTGAGCTGGAAACACAAGCATGAACTGCTGTGTAGAAACTACTGCATAGAGCGTGTATATTTGGTATACGCAAGCATTAAAAAATGGGGGAGGGACATTTAATTTTGGTAAATAAAAACCAGTAAATTTTTCCTTTCAACCCAATGCTGTTTTGTCAACGTAACCAACCTGTTATTACTTCTTACATTATTAATAACCTTCAGTCCTTACCTAACCAAAAATAATGTTTCCACTTCATCTTGATTGGTTATTCTGTCGTGGAAGGCAAATAACGTTTGGTCACGTGTGTGACCTTCTGATGGTCACACACGTGACCGAACTTTATTTACCCCCATGACAAAACAATCTAACAAAAGTGGAAACATTATTTTTGGTTAGGTTTGGACTGAAAGTTATTTATCATGTAAAAAGTAATAACAGATTGGTTACGTTGACAAAACAGCATTGGGTTGAAAGTAAATATTTACCGGGTTTAGGTCACAAACGTGACCGAAGAATGGCCCATTTTGTACTTCCACAGAAAAATGGGGAAATCATGACCTCCTTCCCCCAGGATTTGTTAACAGACAGACAGATGTTTATTACAGGAGTGTGATTCTTCAGGATTTTTCCTGATTTCAGGATTTTTTATTTTCAAAATTTCTGCAACTTTATTTAATTTCAGCCCGATTCTAACCATTTAGGTCAGTTTTATGCTGTTTTTCAGGATTTCTTTACCGAATTCAGGATTTTCCACAAAACTCAATCACACCATTGTTATTAGACATTACTTTATGTGCAGGCTGCAATATGTATTTTGTAGTGTGGAAAAATTGGCTTTAAGCTTAATTAACATCGTACAATTTGGTTAAACTGAACATGACATTGTTTTACTGTTTGTTTTTAAAACCAATTTAGTCTCATTAGTTTTAGAAGTATTCTTCATTGTGTACCTGCAGAGTATCACATTTATACTATCAGCAACGAGAAAGTAGCATACGTATATTTCACATCAGTATAATAGTATAGTTTGGAAAACTGTAGGAATTTAACGGCTTGAAATATATTTATCACTTTCAGTAGAATAGTTAGTAGTTAGCAAAAACTATTTAGGAGTTTGGAGTTAGTACAGCTTGCTAAAATATTTAGGAATTGATGTTTTTCCCATTCATCATAGGGCATTGCAAATTTTGATGGTTTCCCAGTGAACTCAGAGCTTCAACAATGGGTAGAAACTCCTGGGAAGTCATGGAGAGCAATTTTGGTCTTGTTCCTATGACACAGTTCAATTACTTTAATTCACCATTGTATTAAAAGAATACGCCCTCTGGTTTATAGAATGATTTATGATACCTGGAATGATTTATGATACCTAGAATGCACATGGCCCATGCTAGTACAGGTATATGAACAGCTCAGTGAACTGTGTACTTGGCGCATGAGAATATTTTGTTCATATTGTCTATACCTATTGCAGGAGTCCAAGTTAGCTGGCAAACCAGCAAAATTTACAATACATCATTGTGAATGGGAAAAATTGCCACATCAATTCTTTGGCTATCTCTAAGTAGAAAGTTTAGCTTGCAGAAACATTCTGAAATTGCACTCACACATATTATAAACTGCACTTAATCATCACCAAAGCTGTAAATACATGGAATGGATCTCAAATTAGTAGAATAGTTAGTAGTTGGCAAAAACTATTTTGTAGAAGAGTTTATTTGAAACCTACATATGAATTTGAGTAAGTAATTGGCAAAGCTTTGAGGAAGTAGATCTCAAATCAAGAGAACAATTTGTAGTTTGTACAAACTATTTAGAAATTTCCAATCAGTAATTAGCAATGTTTAGGCCTCATATACCTCAAAATACATATAGTTACCAATACTGTATTTTTAGTTTTTGAGGAAAACATCCAGTTTAACGAGAACTTGTACTAAGAAAAACATCATACAATATACACTATAACATAATTATTGAGTAATATCGAGTGGTTTTATGGGATATGGCTGACAGAGTAGCATCGTACATCTTTACATGCAACACTTTCATAGTGTGTATTTTCTATGGCATGTATGATGCCTCTGTGCCAGCCGTATTCTAACATATCTATCGCAAATTTTAAATTGTGCTTTCACAAAGACTTGTGATCAATTTTAAGTTTGATTTATCAAGCATAACACAATCAAGCGTAAGTTGGAACTTACAATCAAGTTCAAACTTATGCTTGATCGAGTTACGCTTGATAAATCAAACTTACAATCGACCGTAAATCTTTGTGAAATGGGTCCCAGGTGTTTTTAGTTAATTTTTATTATGGTTAACAATGGCGGATCCATGATTTGAAAAATGTCAAAAATACCGGGGGGCTGAAAGGCTGTAACTGGTCCAAAATAGCTCAAAATGGGCTGATTTTGCAAGAATTTGCAGAATTACCGGGAGGCGCGCACCCCCTCCGCCCCCTCCCTGGATCCGCGCCTGGTTAATAATTATATTTGTGCTTTTCCATGAAACCACTCGATATGCGCTCAGAAGTCATTTTATAGTGTACTTTGTATAATGTTAATTTTTGTACGAGGTCTCTTAAGAATTTGCAATAGGTGCATATTCATACTTAACATTCATAGATCTTATGATATGCAATATGTAAGGACCAAAATTTTGAATTTTGGGACACAATACTGCAACAAATTAACACAATTTATGCGCTATTTGTCAAACCCTCTTAGACACACCAACTACATAAATCATATTCTCAAACTGTCAACGCAGACTGGTAGTGGTGGGTATGTAATATTTTAAGTGTTGCAACACCAAAAAAAGTCCTGATTTAGCAGAAAATATAAGCTCATTTGAAATACCAAATTATAAAACAAAACAAGTTTCCATTTTTACAGATGTGGGACAGCTTTGTCCAGCAAATTCCTTAGTATATAGCAATTAATGGCATAATTGTGGATTTAAGTTCATAGCCATGGTGTTTTAGCTATTGCTAAAGCTCTTTACATAGTCCTGGGCACTGCCGCAAAATGACGAAGGCTGGTATTCTGGAAGGGAGTCTAACTTTAGACCTGGGTTTAAACCAAGGTTAGTCCTACATGAGTGGACCCTTTTTTCCTTTCAAAATACTGCGATAATTAAATGTAACGGGCAAAAAAAATTCCTCATGGATGGACCGTTTTGGCCCATCCAGAAAGAATTTTCTCACCCGTTACAGCACATTTTTAGAGTATGTTTGAAGGAAAAAAGGTCCACTTAGGTAAGACTAACCCTGGTTTAAATCTCCATTTCAGAATACCAGCCTAGATACTTATCGGTACTTGCTGGCAGCAATTAAAGTGGAAATAGCTTCCCGTATCTGTTACCAGATCACTTTCTACTCTTTCAAGTTGTTTTTGCTGCTATAAATGACCAGCAGAGTCACACTTTAAAGTGCATTAACACACTATTTGAATTTGTGCAATACTTTGCAAGGTTGTAAATAAAGACAAACTAAATACAATATGATTGGCTAATTAGCAGAGGTAACTAGCAAATGTTGTCCATGGAGGTCACCATCTTGGGCCATGGTGATCTTTGTTTGGCTGGGATGATGTCAAAATCTGTTACAAAATCAATAGACCAAAACAGGTGGAATGCCTATGATAATCCAAGACATTTAATCAGATACAGTGTGTTCAAAAGAAAATTCCGTAACACACAAATAATACCTACACCTAAAAGTTGTGACAACATTTTTAAGAATTGGAAAGAGGTTTAATTGTTAAAGTCATATTGCTACTTTTGGGGATGCACTCTATACTGTACATCTTTCGACGTGTGTTTCCCATGATTACTATATACCTCTATCAAAATTCAAAACGGTAGCAATATTCTGACAGATCTGAACAACTTAATTTTTTTTCTTGTTATTGATGAAATAATATCATTTGAAAACTGTATTTAGGAGTATATTGCTTCAAAAAGTATTGGCCTATTTTTTTTTTTCCCTTTGAGATATCAAAATTTACAAACTATTTCAACTTTACATCTTGCAAACTAAAAATTCATTTAAATAGGGCTCGATTTTTACACTTAACCCATTTTTGCATTTACTAGTGGTAAAGGGACATTGTTGTAGCCTGCCAACCAAACAATTTTCTGTTGAATTGTACCAAAGCATAAAAACAAATCGTCATTTTTCTTTGGGAGCCAGGTTGGAGGAATTTGTGCACGTCATAATATAAAATCAGGGCCAGAATTAGGCAATGATTGTGCATCTGTCGTAATATGAGAGTGTGGAACAAATGTCTGTGTGATCATGTGATCATAGGTGAGCTTGATTTGAATTGAGATTTAGGCCATATTTGTTGTGACCAGTCAGTGCCCTTTGAAACAAGAGAGGTTGCTTACATGAAATTGTCACGAATGCAAGTAAAAAAGACTACTGGAACATTTTAAATCATGTTTTGATTGAATACACCCTGCCCAAACTCTTATTGACAGAAACTGCTTACGATTGACCACTTAATTCTGCCTCTGACTGTAGATGAGGTGAAATGTGACGTCAACGTCGGGCAACAAACAAAGCACTGCCCGATAGTATGTGTGCTGACCTGTGGGGCTTGTGCTTTTAGAATTTGCGCTCACTCAGTATGATGAGGCTATTGAATGCTGTAGCTGTATGGGCATATTCTTTGCACCTCTAGCATATCAGTAGACCAGGTGCTAACTTGTGTTTGTAAACAATTATGTCACATCTACATGCAAAATCAAAATTGTAATTTCAACAAATGACACTTTTACTTTCATTTAATAAAAATTCATGTTAGGGAGCATGCTGTTAAGATCACTTGGTTGTGGTTTGAAACTCTGATTGAAATCAATAATGGCTATAGCAAAATTCCCCCCCCCCATACTATATAATGTACAAAAATTCCTCCAACTTGGTCATCAAGAACAATGTCATAAAATCTCCTCTACTCATGTAAGCAATGATGCTTGGTGTGAGATTGTTAAATATACAGTATTTTCAGATCTTGTAAGAAAAGAGACAAAACAGTTTCAAAATAGAAATGCTTACCGAAAACTAATCAATGAGCTTATATTAACAATGCTAATTGTAAGTTTTGTGTCACACAAATAAGAGCAGCTTGCTTCTCAGGCCTCACAACTTCTCCCAGGATGTTTCAAATCTACAGAAACAAAAAAATAACACCTTGTACTATATATAAGTAAACAATACCTGAGCTTATGTTTAAATAGTTATATGGAACTTGTAATAGTTTCTTAACAAAGCTTATGTTGGAGTTGGACTGCAAAAACGGTATGGTGTTATTTTGACATTGTAATCTGTGATGTTGTATGTTTCGTGCACACATTACATCATTGTGTCAACCTTTTGAGTTAATTCAAGAACCTTAAGGGCCAATTATTTTGCCTTCAAGGCATTTGCTTAGCAAATAAAAGAACACAAATTTGAGGTGATATGTTTAATTTCAGATGCTGTATATTTTTGTGTTCACAAAAGTTAAGTCAAATCTTGATACAAGTAGATTGAGAAAAACCGAGATACAAAGTATCAAATCACCACTGGGCGGGATTGTGACGACTGAGTAAACTGCTGCATAGAACACGCACACTATTGCACACTACACACAAACTGCACCCATGTACTATTGTACAAGGTGGATGTCCAAAAGAAACATGGTTTCACGTTGGTCAAAGCGACTGTAATCTTACATGCAGTCATTCTTTCCTCTTCTCTCTTCTCCTTTCTCTTCTCTTCTCTTCTCTTCTCTTCTCTTCCATTCTTTTTCTTCCTGTCTCGTCTCTTCTCTTTCCTTCTACTCTTCTCTCTTCTCCTCTCCTCTCTTCCTACATTTTTTTCACTTTGCTTCTTATCTTTTGGTCTCAGTTTTTTCTCTTTCATTCTTTCAGATATACACATAAAACACACACAAATTAACACACTTTTACACTCAAAACACATGTACAGATGTACACCCCAGTGCAACACAATAGAGAACCCAAATTGTTTATGATGTAATCATTCTGGTAGCTTGTGAAGTTATTCTCGCATAAATATTGGAAATGTTATCACTGGTCCTAGTTTAACCCTTTTCTGTGGCAAATTTGGCTGGATTTGATTTCTCATATAACCCTTACTGACCTGAGGTCAAAGATCACATGAAGACCTACTGATCTTATGTCAGTTAGAATTGATTTAAAAAAAATATGAATGGCTCCTTCAGTCTTTTTTTGTTGATTTTTTAAAACAAAAATTTGAGTATGTCTGCCACTGATTAGCAAGGGTGATGGTAATTGTACTTGCACAAAGTCTTATTGATGTAGAATGTACGTACAATGTAAGCACAAGCTCTGTGTTAGCTTGCTCTCAGGTGTATGTGCATGCACACACACACACACACACACACACACACACACACACACACACACACACACACACACACACACACACACCCGACACACACACTCACCCACACACTCACACCTACACATATACACATGCACACACCAGTACACATTCACACTACATGCCCAACCCACATACCTACACGCACCCACTCACTGACACACACAAACACACACACAAACACACACACACATGTTGTATAACCAGTACTTCTAAGGATCTCAAAAGAACCACATTCTCAGTCATAAAGCCAAACATGGAGTGAAGCCCATTGTTCTACTTCCAAGGACCTTTGTTCTACTTCAACTTCAAGGACCTTTGTTCCACTTCTAAGGACCTTTGTTCAAAAGAAAGTCTTGTGTTCGGTCCTCGGAAGTATATGCCATACAAGTACACACACATGTACACCCAATCACAAACACATCCTTGCATAACACCAAGTTTACCAGTAACATTTTGACAGTATATGCGTTTTTGTAATCTAAAAGTTAGATTTTCATAGAAATTGGAATGGTGTGACACAGATATAAACATTCAAATCCACACATCTGTATCTATGCTCTATTTCGGGTGAAACAAGGAACAAACTATTTGTTTGGCATAACATGCTTTAAGTTGTACAAGTGTAGGGTTTGCGTTGACACAAGAATGATTCTAATAAAATAGACCAATTTCAGATATTATGGATGTTAATGCAATCCCATGGCATCCTCATACTGACTTTATTTTCTCAGTAGAAAGTACCTTTTATGTGTTTTGCTATTATATAAAAAAATTATATATTTAGAATTAAACAAAAATCAATTTAATAATTACAGGCATGTTACTCCAATCAAACATTACTTTTGGCTTAATTTCCAAATTCTATCCTAATTCTTATTCTTTGAGTATATATCCATCTGTTGTAAATATCCTTGCTATTTTTTTTTTCACACAAAACTATTGGAACTTCCTGAAGTCACAAGTGTCCCTTCTCTTTACACAGAAAAATATGCCCTTTATTTCTCAAACTTCCTCACAACTTTGTATTTCTATTGAATAGGTAGGAGGTACTTGTAGTTGTAAAGGTATACCACCTTGTCAGAGAAAAAAAAAACATTTCTAAATATAGACCACTTTCTTCTCTTATCGGAATCGATTTAATTAATGAAGCACACAATTAAATCTGTGCAGAGCAGTTGGCTAAATGACAAATTAAGGATGTATTTGTGAGAACTTGTCATTTGACCCGGCAGAGGCCGATCGATGAACAAAAGAGCAAATTTTCTAGAAACACCAAAGAAGCAACAGGCTTAATTTCTTTTGTAATTTAAGGTTGAGTGGAGTAGGAGTGTGAGTTACAGAAAAGAAAAAAGAAAACATACTATAAGCTGTCGTGATAGTCTCATACTGGAGGCACAGTTCAGTGACTTATGTAACTCAATGTGCTTAGAAAAATTGACCTTTTAGTTTCTGTGGATCATATTCTGATAGTGGTCCTAGGCCATTTCGTGTATGAAGAAATTCCGGTTGATTGTGAAGGCAGATGCTTTTTAGACTAGCTTGGCAGGCCAAGAACAGGTGGAAGGGGATTTATACATTTTACAATGTGAAATAAGGTTCTGAAATTAGCAAAACTTTGCAATACATATTCATGGTTGGTCTGATTTGGTTTCATTCTCCAGATATACTTCTTGGTTGTGTGTGAAAGTACGTTAATTTATTAGGCGTTGAGTTAGTGAGTGTTGAGTGCGTGAGTTGATGCAGTGCGTGAGTATATGCGTGAGTGAGTGAGTGAGTGCAGTGAGTGACAGTGAGTGAGTTCGTGCTGTCGTGCGTGCGTGCTGCGTGGACGGCATGCGTGCGTGCGTTCGTGTTCGTTGCGTGCGTGCGTGCGTGCGTGCGTGGCCGTGCGTGCGTTCGTGCGTGCGTGTGCGTGCATGCTTTGTGTGTGTGCCGTGCCTGCGTTTGCGTCGTGTGCGCGTGCTTGCGTGTGCGTGCGAGTGCGTTCTTGCATTAGTTGCCGTGAGTGAGTGAGTGAGCGCGCCAGTTTAGCGCCCAGCATCAAGTATGCCTCTTATTTGGGTGTGATCTCTTGTCAATTTATATTTTTTATTGTTTTTTTACTGCTTGTTTTTTGTCTCAGCTTGATGTATCTTATTGTATTTTAATCATGCAATTCAGCTTTTGGTGGCTGGCCAGTTGATTTTGTAATACAAATGAAATAAAAAAAAAAAGTAAAAATGAAAATGTTCCTGAGCCATAGGTTCCCTTAACTGTATAATGCCAAACTTACGCTGAAGCACCCTAGACTTCTCTACTCCTTCCTACTTCTACTCCTCCCCAAACCCTAACTGTCAACCTCGGTGTTAATACTAACCATAACATTAAGCCCTACTCTGGAGGATGAAATTAAGTCAAACAAAATATGGCCATTAATTGGATTAACACAGAATTTGACATTTTTAAAAATATATTTCATTATTTAAAACAAAGTACTTGCAGCTAACTAATAGTAGTGATAGATTAAAATGCCTGTCATTGCTGCAGGGTGACAATAGCAATGCATTAGTGCTTATTCAGTTTGACAAAGTAATCACAAACCTCACCTGTATTGTGCTGAGCCAAACACGTGCATATGATATATTTAACTCAAACAAAACAATCTAAGTGAATCTCCCAAAGCTGACCAAATCCTAACTTAAAACAAAATTATTAACTTCCACTCTATTTCATATGAACTGTTCTAGGTATTATGTTACTAAACATTTAGTTATACTTTACTTACAAACTTTTCCAGCACTATGAGAAAGAAATTGACAAATGTCAAAATTAGTCTGTCAATATTATTATTACTACACTTTATAATGCATGTATTTTAGTTTGAAACAAGGAAGCAAATTTACCTAAAGGTGTATTTACTCTTCAACACACTTTCTGTGAATATTATTACCTAACACCAGAAGTAATATTACCTTAACTTTGCATGAACTTGTAATTACCAGTTGGACATTACTATGGATTGTTTCACCATGAGTGTGTACTTACCAATATATTATAAGGGACGTGACTAACCTCATTTTACAGTTGATAGGTGCCTTCATCTCCATTCATCAAGTTATCCATGCACATTGTCATTGGTATGATGGTGAAGATAGGGATTAACTTAAGGATCTATAAATAATTAAGTTACATTAAGTCTAATGTTAAACCACTATTAACAGTTGTATTTCCTATTAAATCGTAAACACAATATAGAACTACTACATTTATCTCTCCCTTGACATGAAATTTCATTTATACATTTACATCTGCACCGTAATATCATTGCATCATTACAGTGTTGTCTGTAACACTTTATGAACTAGAAATATTTTACCAGAGCACTCAATTGCACACTGCACCAATGGTGGTGATGATGATGACAATGATATATTTGTATTTGTATGAAATGTATTTCTAGAGATTGTATGTTAGTTTTAGTAGATTAGGTTTAGTGTCGTACAAGCAGATTATCCAAATTATAATTTTTTGTTTTCATTAAATAATTGTCTAATGATTAAATAATTTTTTTTTTATTTGAAAATGCAAATACTCCTGACTATAAGGATGTACACTGTGCAGAAAAATAAGTTCCACACTAAAATATAACTACAGCAATCTTATTTTAACCCTTTTCCTGGACCCGTGCTAGGCAAATTCATGGGCCTCACACACCAGCGACTTTAGGGATAAATATTGGCAATTACTGACCTCCCGTTGGCACACAAGCTGATATCGGGTTGCAGTTTCATTGATAAACGGCCTCGAGGCAAGAAATCTAGGGCTAGAAATCTAGGGCAGACTGCGGTCAGAATTGCTGTGTCTCGCTAGCTTTGAGTAATGGTTCAACTTCTGTGCTAAAACAATGGAACCGCTGAAGCAAATCTGGACTAGAAGTAGCCCACAGTCCGAGGAACGTGTTAAGGGGCATTTTGGATCTTATTGCTTATGGTTTGATGTATTACATCTACAAAGATCATTTCTGAAATTTTGGTTCTTTGCCTTGGTGCTGTGGGAAATTGTCTATCGCACAGTGCCCCTTAGACCACTCAATATGCTACAATTTCTGTTTACAGATATGAACTGAAATGTTGAAATTTACTTTGGAGGAGATATAATCATTAGGCACACACATAATACTTAATCCAACCATCTTATGATATAAAATTCATAATAGGCAAGTCAGGGATGGGGATGGGGAAAGGATAGGGATCATGAAATGCCCCTTTAAATGACAAAACACTTGGAAAAGCATATGGTACAGCAAGTTAATAAAATTAACTGTTTTTGCTAGCTGAATCTTCATTAATTTTTGAAAATATCAAGTTGTTGATCAAGGGCTTCAAAAATAGTTTATTTCATCTACTAGTGGGGGCAAACTTTTTGAGACAACCCATAGATATTAAGGTGCAAATTAAGGTGCTCTTCTCATAATTAAAAAAAAAAAAGGAAAATTTTCATTGTATATTTTTTATGGAAGGGTTCTGAGACAGTCCAAAAGTGTTTCTATTTGGTTTTCTAGTAAGGTGAATTTCAAACAAGGCAAAACTTGAAAATGCTGTTTTGTAGCCCATTTCACAATGAAGAACTGAGGAGCTTTCAAGTACAAATTTTGACTTTTGTTTATCAAGTTTTCAGAAATTTGCAGTGGTGTTTGAAACTACTGCAAGAGATCTTTAAAATGCGCCCAAAAGCAAGGAAGAAGAGTGGATAACAAATGCGATTGGCATGCATGCAAAGCCCACGGTACAATATTCTATCATGGAAAAATAAACACACACACAGCCATGTTTTGCTATATTTCTGAGGTCATAAAAATCCCTATTATAAGATGGACTAAAACCAAATTGGGAAAATATGTGATAACTGTCGAAAACATTCCAAGGACTGTTTTCACAAGAATTTCTTTATGTCAGGTACTCAGCCACAGTAATGCAATACTTGTACACACGTGTATGTATGCATATATACAGATGCACACAGATTACCCATACACACACCTTGGACACACACACACACTCACACACCACATATCACACACACACCACCCACACCGACAAGAGGTACATTGTGGAATAATACCCCCACAACGTTTGTGTGTTTTTGTGTATACATAATCGGTACCACTAATGCATTTTGGGGGTATTTGTATGTATATTCATACCACTGTGGGGATTATTTTGTGGTTTAAGTTTTACACACAACAAACACCCTCACCTCAATAACAAAATCCAGGTGTAACTCGGTGGGCACCCATAGCTTAGACCTATACCTACCCCCCTAGAGGCCAAAAAACAGCATTTGCATAGATTCAGTGGTGGCGTATCGCCATAATGAAACAAAAAAACGCCGCACAGTAGCTTTGTTGTACCTATCATTTACTCCCACAATGTACCTCTTGTAAAGAACCCGCACACGCAACAAAGAAAACACGCCATAACACACATACTCTGTGGGGGGACGTATAGGAAAATTAATTTACTCTCAAACAGAAACATGGTTTTTATTTAAATTTTTTGTTTCTGTTCATTTCCATTGACAACAAAAGATCTCAACAAGTCCATACTCAGTTTGCGGATATTACTACACTATGTCAGTGCATTTCTTGTCCTAATCAAAAGTTGGAACTTATTTTTCTAAACATTGTACAGCAATATAACCCAATTACACCAGGTTTTAGAACAGTTGCCATAGATAAAAAATACTATTTTTTATTGATAGTATAGGGCTTGTCAACTTAATTTTAAGTTGTTGAACAATTTCTTTTTCTCATTTGATGCACCCAAAACTTTAAACAAAAAGCGTGATTTTTACTCTGAAATACAAAAAGTTTTCAAATGCCTCATAGGGTTTGGTCGAGATTTTAAACAAGTTTTTGGGTCTTAGAATCTATAGATACCATTGGTAGTTCATATATTGTTCAAATTTGCTTCCAATATAATACTACTTTCGATAGTGTTTGTACTTTTAATGACCAAGAGCTATTGATTTCATGTAGGGATAAGTAAACACTGCAGTTGATAATTTCCAGTTAAAATGATAATTACTGCTTGTAGTCTAGGTAAGTTTTGTACTAATTTTCAGTGGGTTAGTGTAAAACAAGAGAAGATATCAGTAGCTTTTGTTCCCACAATGCATTGCTTTCCAATGGAGGTTTTTGTACAGGTACTGGATGTGAAGCGTTTAGAGATGAAACATGGCTTAAATTAACAGTACTGATCCAAACTTGCATTTTCCGAATGTTTCATCTCTAAGGATCACATGACTTCCTGTACAAAACTCGCCATTGAAGCAATGCAACTTGTGGAATCTACTGGATATCATCTCTTGTGTAAAACCGTGTCAGAATAGTTGTTTTGAAGTGTCACCGACGGAACCCAATCTAATGCGCGTATGTGAACCCATACATATTGGCACTTTCCAGGAATGGCGAGTCCTCTCAGGTGAACATGGAAAGCCAGGCAAACAGAACACATCAGCTTTCGAAGAGTACGTGATCTCGTTGTACTGGGCCCGCCGCAACAAAGTGACCAGTACGGTTATGGCGACATCAGCGCTCATTCTACGATTGGACGAACCATTGCCTTAGCCTTTATGTTGATCGGTCTGCTGCTGTATGGCTACTGTCTGTCGTCTATCGCTGTTACGTTGCCAATGCCGATGCCAAAGGTATGGAAACTGCCCCTCTAGTGGCCGATAGATGGTCATGATGAATTTTTTTGGAACGACATGGTGTCAGCAATTGTTTGAATGTAAATAAGTGCCTAAGGTTTAAGTTACAGAAAAGTTTAAACCAAAGTTTTTAAAATCCGCCTTTTGTCCCCCGTCAACGGGGGTGGCCGGATACACCTCACAATCAGCAATACTGCTGTGTGAGGATTTATTTGATGCAAAAGATAATTGAAAACTCCGGGATGCCCCTTTGCCTGACATCATCCAATTTTTTCGGCGGTGGGCCTAGCCCTTGGGCAACCATGCCCACCATACAATGCAGCATTGCTGGATGTCCGCCAAAGCTCTCCGAGCTGGTACGCCGACTTGTAGGTGATCTTCTTTTCATTCTAACCAGGGTACCAGCCTACCCTCCTCATCAGATTTGCTAGAAAATCGATGGGTAGACGGTTAGAGGGCCGCGCGACAACACTCGGCCCTGGAACAGGTAGTACTGTTACCAGGATACCATTAGCAGGCCCTAAAAGGGAAACCTGACCTGTTACCCTAAAAATCTGAAATCTCTTTTTATTAGAAATAGGGATAATGGTCGTCATAAATTAGTGTAGTTAAGTTTCCAGAGTATTTCATCATCAGAAGTGATTCTCCAAGTTAAAACAATGATACTCTGGAAACAACTTGATTTTGTTTTTAATGCCAAGGAGTAATGCAATATGTTATGCACTGGTTTGAAGATCATGGATTGAATATTTTATATGTGAAATGCTTACTGAATTTACAGCTTATTTTGTGTGAACATCACATAACATGTAAGTAGCACTGTTTGAAGATCCACGTGGGATTGAACATTTTATATGTGAAATAGCTTACTGAATTTTCAACTTTATTTTGTGTGAACGTCACCGAAGTTATTTTTTGGAGTTCATTAGCTAAATCATTATAAAATGTCAACCAAACAACATTTTCAAAATAATTGGTCCTTAGAGGTACTATTTGTTTTTTTTTGGTCAGTAATGTTGCAACTGGAATTGCTCTGCAGATGCGACATTAGTGTCCCAAACTTTGCATATGCAGAACTCATTTTTTAAGGAATCCGTCTTGCTTTTACCAATTTTGAGTATTAGGAGCTTTTTACAATATCTTGGTCGCCTCAGTTTGAAAACAAAGTGGAAAAAAACTTAATTTGACTTGAAAAGGATCAGCATCCTCAAAGAACTGCTGATAGCTTAAATATGAAAGTGAAGTGAAATTGTAAGGATGTAGGAAGGAGAGGGAAAGGAAGAAGAGGAAAGAGGAGGAGGAAGAGGCGAGTAGGGATGAAGAGCTGTAAATCACTGTTTCCGATTTTTTTTTCCAGGTCAGTTGGCCACAAGCATGAACTTCCTCAATGAGTTCTTTTGAAAGAATCTGTTGCAGAAATACTAAACAGTTTGACAACATGTTTTTTTTCTTAAAACCATCTACATGTAAATGCAGATAACGTTTGGGTTATCTAGGCAAGAATGGAAACAAGGAAAAATAACAGTAAATGATGTACTTTCAAAAAATTCTCCGCATCTCCATAGATTTGGCTTCCAGGAGAAACTCTTTGCCGTGGCAAGAGTTCTGAAGGAGCACATCTGGGACCACCTTCCAAGAACGTGTCGTCAACTATCTAAGCTTGGTCTTCCGTCGACACATGGTAACGATCCTATTAGTAACTACATTACAAGTGTCGTGTGGTGGGATGTATGTTGTGTGTTAGGTGTGTGGGTAATGTGTGTGTGTTTGTGTGTGTGCATTGCACTGCCATATGCACATCACCTGGCATGGTAAATGCATGTGAATTGGTCTCAAATTTTTCCTCCTACCTTGGATTGTCCTGAAACCAACTCTGAACCCTACTTCATATGCCCCCAACAGTCTTTTTTCCTGCTAGGGGAACATATCCCAGAGTACAAGACTGATGCACTATAACGCCCTCCAGCTTCAGCAAGAGATGCATTTGAGGATGCCAACAGGAAACCCTGGGGAAAGGTCAGATTTTGCACCCTACCTCAATATAAAAGGGATAGTGCCTGCATTTGATTTAACCCTAAAATTTAAACAATAAATTGGAGGCGAGAAATTATATGTGATCCCAGTATAGTTTGTAGATGAAAAGGTTTTTTAAAATTCACTCATTTGGGCCACACTTCCCCTATATACTCATCCACAGCCTGATCTAAGGAGTGATGTCATAGCTTTCACACAGCTATTGTGCACTGCGTATTCTCCTGCCCGACTTTGTATCTCGTGATTACCGCTGTGACTTACTGCGATTCGCAAACGTTTAAGACGGTGTGGAGATTCAGGCCGGACAAAGTATAAACCTTCAGTACTGAAGTACCACATCTGAAGTGACTGAAGCCATTGTGACAAATAGTATAAGGAATAGTTCTACAACATACAACACCATTATTGGGGCTAGAATGGTTTGTCTCCTTTGATTGTTATAAGGTCAAATGATTTTTTTGTCTCTCAAAAAATGGTGGACTATCCCTTTAAATAAGATAAAAGTGTTGTATTAAAAGATGACCAAGAGAAAATATAGCAAGAAACTATGTTAAAATCATGTGGAAAGACAGCTTTCACATTTCTTAAATGACTGAATCTGTTGGAAAAGGTTATGCATATGTGCACAAGCTTAGGCCAAGGTTTTTGATGACAAAATAGTAGTAGCAGGAGTTGTTAGTCATGTTGGGGTAAGTGACCGTGAATGAGGTTGTGGATTACATAATGGGCCATTATGCTCTTTCAGACATTTTATCTTCTCTGCTGGTAGGCTTGAACTCATTCAATCCTTGTAGATATTATCAATGAGATTATAACACTATAAGTTAGCAGCTTTTGAAATGACTTTCCAAATGACCTGTAGTTAGTTTGGTAGCCCTTGCAAAAGCTTCTCAGAGAAGCCATTTTTGAAGTCATCAATTAGGAGATGGCTGCTCAAAAGCCATTACAATACTCAAAAAATAGTCATTTGGGAGCCATCTCTTTTAGAGAGGCTTCTAAAATGACATGTGGTCAGTTGTGAAGCTATCTCAGAAACATTAGCCCTCTTTAGCCCACCTTGGTTTGGAGAGTTATTGGAAGCCATCATAGGAACTTTTTTGAGAAGTTATTTGGGAAGTTATCCTCTTCTGAATGGCTTCCCAAATGACCTGTGGAAATTTGGGAAGCCACCTCAAACGCTTTTTTACAAGTTATTTGGGAGTTTATCTACTTTTGAATGGGCTTGTAGTCATTGGGAAGCCTCTCAAAAAGCATTATCCAAAATTTTTTTTGAAAAGTTATTTTGGACCCATCTAAAAAATATTAACACCTAAGACTAGGATTATTTGTACCATTTAAATATATTTTTCATTTCATCTTATCCTATTATAGTCACGAAAATACATAATGGGGGGTTTGTAAGTTTAATTAAAAAAATCACAAATTTGAACGGGTCAGTAGGGCAACATACCAGGGGTGGTGGTTGTAAAGGTTGTGATGGCCCAATTTATGTTAAACTTTTGATCTTGCGAATGACCTTGACCCAATGCCCCATCTCTAAAGTTTTGTTGGCTGATATTCCAAAACTGTTTTGATATGGGAGCTAAAAACGTCATTTGTAAGCCCCATTGAATATTGTGTAAAGATAATAAATGGGTGGCACTTTTTTTTATCACTCATAACCTCCAAACCAAACATCTTTTAGCCTCGATTCACAGGTCATGGAAAAATAGTAGCTTTCCTCTACACCAAAATTTTGTCTGTGGGGTGAAGGCTCTTAGTGAATCTGGCCATGAACATGCCAGTCCGATGAATAAAATAATCTTTCCCTAGACTGTATTGCCGGCCCTCCATTACAGATGCCTCTTGGGAAAGATTTATTAAAGTGGCAGTTCAGACTTACTAAAAATAGAACCACTGGCCCAAGTATGTACAGAATGTATGCATAACCTTATCTTCAGAGTTGATCTTCTCTGCAAGAACTGTAAAATGTGACCTTATAACGTGCTTCTTTCCCGAGTTCAGTGTATTTGTTTTCTACTTGATAATGAGAATTTGGCACTTGGGTACACTCACCACTACTTTTTGTGTTAACCACTTGTGGTTTTTGTGGTAGAAGTTGATAAATTGTGTGTCAAAGCCCTATTCCTATTGTGCTAATGTTGATGGTTAACCATAAAATGGCAGTTTTTGTCTCTGTCTTGGGAGATATGGATTTTGAAGGATTGTAATGTAGTCCAGGATGACAATACGTAAAATACGGCTTCCATCTGAATCGAAATTGATACATTTCCTGGTAAGTCGGAGGGTCCCAAGGACATTTGGAACAAGCACCTTAAACTCCTGACAAATCTCACAAATTTGAACCAAAAAAAACCTTTTGACAATGTTTGAAGGATTGTTCTGACTGATTCAAATCTAATCGGAATGAAATTAGGTATTTAAAATGTTTTTTATTTCAAGGAAAAATGACACATTATATGATTTTAACATCTTTATATTATATGTGCTATTGAGCAAAATTGATCACATTATGTTAGTAGTTTCAAAATTAAAGTCCCATTCTAAGTTTGGGGAAGAAGGTTTTGAGGTGTTTTCTTGTATTTTAGGGTGCTGAACAGATTTTTTTGGTCCAACCTCTGGGAAATGGGGGAACTCTCGCTAGAGGGCGTTTTTCAAAATGGCCGCCAAAAATGCCAGAAAATGGCATATTAAAGACCTAAAAACAGCTAACTAATATTTAATATGAAATCAATTTTGGGGTATTTATTAATGCTATTATTGTTAATGCTATTCCAATAATTAAAATTTATGATAAGTACACGTAGATGGCGCGTTTTCAAATGGCTTGGCCCCAATCATCTTTAAATAGCCGTTTTTGGTCCCGTTTCAATTAATTATATTGATTAATACAATATAACTCAAAAGTGCTATGTTTTGACTGGTATTTGTCTTACACACATTTCAAGGATGCTGAACAAGATTATTTTGGTCCACCCTCTGGGAATTTGGGTGAACTGTCGCTAGGGGGGCGTTTTTTCAAAATGGCCGCCAAAATGCCCGAAATGGTATATTTAAGACACTATCAGTGATTTGCTAAATCGCAAATCGAAAAAATCATAAAAAATCAGATTTTAGCCTATACGTAACAATTACAGGTATCTTAACATACCCCTGGCAAATGATAAGACCAGAGCAACCTAATAAGGACAGATCAGATAGATTTAGTCATTCTGTAGCGAACGGACCTTACTAACAACAGTAATTGATGGAGAATCGTATCTTGGAACCCTACACTACCGTTTCTCTTCCTTTTCTTTCATCTACAGCTGGAAAAGGTAACGTATGAGAATTCCTACGACTTATATTCCTTCACTTTGACGCTCTTCCTGCAAATCAAATATTTTTTCAATCACTGATAGTGTCTTTAGCTAGAAATGGCTATCTGACTGAGAATCCAATATGACATCAATTTTGGGGTATTTCTGATGCTCTCTATTATAATATGATATTTACATAATTTAGGATTTTATGATGGTACCATTTGAGGGCGCTTTTTCAATGGCTGCCAAATTCAGAAAATATCATTCTAAGGCTAAACAGCCATCTAAGAGTCCAAATGAAATCAAATTTCGGTGTTTGTTTCTTAAATGATAGTGATTGGATTATGCTAATCCAATAAAAGAAATTATTGATAAGTACCCGGGATGCGGCGCTTTTTCAAAATGGGCTACCAAAATTCTGTATAATAGCCTTTTTTGGGGCCCGTTATCAATTAATTATTAAGGGATCACAATTATATTGTTTACATTTTCAGAATGCTGAACAAGATTATTTTGTCCAACATCTGGGAAACGTGGGGAACTCTCGTTTGAGGGCGTTTTTTTCAAAATGCCCCAAAAATTCCAGGAGAAAATTGCATATAAAGCTAAAAACAGGCCATCCAAGAGTGCCAAATGAAATCAAAAATTTCGGTCTGTGTCTTAAATGCTAATATTTTGTAATGGCTTATTCCAAAATATTAGAATTGATGATAAGTACCCCCTGAGGCATTTTTTCAAAAAATGGCGCCAAAAACTTCAATATAAATAAATCTTTTGGGGGCTGTTCAATATTATTCAAATTCAAATATAAAATTGTTTTCAAAGTGAAGATTTTAACGACCTGTTTTTTTTTTATATTTTAAGGATGCTGAACAAGATTGTTTTTTTTTTACATGGGAAAATGTAGATAACTCTCAAAATGGCCGCCAAAAATTCCAGAATGAAAAAGCTAAAAACAGCTATCTAAGAGTTGATATAAAAGTGATATTCAATTAATTATTTTCAAAATACAAGCACTATAAATCAAAGTGCAGGATGTTTGAAAGATTTGTTATATTTTCCAAGGATGGTGGGGAACACAAGATGTTTTGGTCCAACTTCTGAGATAATGTGCAGAAAAATCTGATAGAGGGCATTTTCAAAATGGCCGCCCAAATTCCAGAAAAAACTGCATTATTAAAAGCATATTAACAGCTATATGAATTCAAAATGAGAATCCGATGTTGGAGTTGTTTCTTAATGGCTATTTATGATAATGACCCCTAGAGGGTGCTTTTTTAAAATGGCTGCAAAATTCCAGTCAAAAAATGTCATTTGGGAAGCCATCTCTTTTGAGATGGCTTCTAAAATGACATGTGGTCAGTTGTGAAGCTATCTCAGAAACCATTAGCCATCTTTAGCCACCTTTTTTGAGAAGTTATTTGGGAAGCCATCCCAGGAACTTTTTTGAGAAGTTATTTGGGAAGTTATCTCTTTTGAGATGGCTTCCCAAATGACCTGTGGAAATTTGGGAAGCCATCTCAAAAACCATTAGCCACCTCAAAAGCTTTTTTGACAAGTTATTTGGGATGTTATCTCTTTTGAAATGGCTTGTAGTCATTTGGGAAGCCATCTCAAAAAGCATTATCCAAAAGTTTTTTTGTAAAGTTATTTGTGAAGCCATCTAAAAAAATATTAACACCTAAGACTAGGATTATTTGTACCAATTTAAATATATTTTTCATTCTGATTCCTAATATAGTCACGAAAATACATAATTTTGAAATTTAAAAAAAATCACAAATTTTGAACTCAGAGCAACATACCAGGGGTTTAAAGGGGGATGGCCCAATTTATGTTAACTTTTGATCTTGACTGAATGACCTTGACCCAATGCCCCATCTCTAAAGTTTTGTGCCGATATTCCAAACTGTTTTGATATGGGAGCTAAAAACGTCATTTTGTAAGCCCCATTGAATACTCTGTAAAGATAATAAAATGGGGCACGTTTTTCACTCATAACATCCAAACCAAACATCTTTTAGCCTTCAGATTTCACAGGTAAATGAGAAAAATAGTAGCTTTCCTCATACACCAAAATTTTGTCTGTGGGGTGAAGGCTCTTAGTGAATCTGGCCATGAACATGCAAGTCCAGATGAGCATAAAATAATCTTTCCCTAGACTGTATTGGCCGGCCCTCCATTACAGATGCCTCTTGGGGAAGTTTATTAAAGTGGCATTTCAGACTTACTAAAAATAGAACCACTGGCCCAAGTATGTACAGAATGTATGCATAACCTTATCTTCAGAGTTGATCTTCTCTGCAAGAAATGTGAAAATGTGCCTTTAAAGGTGCTTCTTCCGATTTAAGTGTATCGTGTTCTCTACTTGATATGAGAGATTGGCACTTGGGTACACTCACCACTAATTTTTGTGGGAAACAAACTTGTGGTTTTGGTGGTAGAAGTGATAATTCATGTTGCAAAGCCCTATTCACTACTGTGCTAATGTTGATGGTTAACCATAAAAATGGCAGTTTTTGTCTCTGTCTTGGGGAAGAGATGGATTTTGAGGATTGTAATGTAGGTCAGGATGACAATCGGAAAATACGGCCTTTCATCTGATATCGAAATTGATCACTTCCTGGTAAGTCGGAGGGTCCCAAGGACATTTGGAACAAGCACCTTTAAAACTCATGAAAAATCTCA
Organism: Ophioderma brevispina; assembly: GCA_023653785.1. NCBI lineage: Eukaryota > Metazoa > Echinodermata > Ophiuroidea > Amphilepidida > Ophiodermatidae > Ophioderma > Ophioderma brevispina. The sequence continues at coordinate 41,745 of JAMKCH010003355.1, read as the reverse complement.
AACTTTGAACAAAAAAAAATACCTTTTTGACATGTTTGAAGGAATTTTCTGACTGATTTCAAATGATATCGGAATGAAAATTAGTTAATTTAAAATGTTTGATTTCAAGGAAAAAATGAACTTTATTGATTTTAACATCTTTATATTACTTGCTATTGATCAAAATTGATCACATTATGTTATTCATATTAAGTTTCAGGTACATGGAAGTTTTTTTTATTTTGTTGTCAAATATTGTTCAGCTAAAGGTATCGTATAAATCATGCATTGGTGCTCTCATTTCTGAAATAATTACCTTACGCCAGTTATTTTTGGGAATGGATGTTTTGTTTTTACCACTATGTGTTTCTAGGTTCCCCTGTTCAAGGACTGTGACACAGCCTTCCTAAAGCATCTGGCCCTGCATACGCACACGTACCTCTTTACGCCCGGTGACGTGATCGTTTACGAAGGAGACCAGGGCCGGGAAATGTACTTCATCCGGCGGGGCACTTGTGAGGTACTAGAGGTAGATGTAAGGAGCTCCGTATTTCAGTCGCCGGCAAAATAACTGGACTTTGTTCAAGGGCAATTTATGCTGATCAAAATCCATGCAAAACCAAAAAAAGTGTTTATCATAAATGGGATAATTATATATATACGGAGCAACAAAATTTTGACCGCATAGATACTCGTAGCCTGAATCTCAGTTTTCATCTTGGTAGGTTCTGTCTCGTTTGTATTCTGTAATTATAATATTTAATCCAATGCTAAAATGCTACCTATTTGTAAAAGCTCAGTCAGATAGGGCAGAGATGTTGTTGGTTCAAATCTAGCTTAGGTGCACAGTTTTTCTCCAGCATTTGTGCAGGTTTGTTCCCTCTTTTGAAACTGAAAATTTATTACAGATTTGTTATTAAAAAACATTTAATAGTCAAATGAAAGTCCCGAGTTAACAAATTCTGGTATTATTGAAATAAATAATGGCATTCAATAACTAGAAATACCACTATGAAAGAAATTCAGGCTATGAATACGGTCAACAAAATATTTTTAAAAAATCACAGAAAAGTTAGTGATCTTCTAGTACTCCTTCTATATAGACTGAAATCAGAGAATACTGGTTCGAATCCCGTCCTGCATGAAGGACCTCTCTATACAGAAATGTTTGTAACTGGTTTAACACACTCCTCATTGTGTGTGTGTCTACCATGTAATGTCTCTACCAACCAGAACTGGTTATGTACATGTACTTACCACTAAAACCATTTGCAACCAACCAAATGTTTTGACTGCATCAAAATATGTTTATGGAGTATTGATCCAAGTACCCTGTGTTCTCTGGTTCAATTCTATTAGAGCATTCTAATTATAAAAGGGGAAATTGAGTTGCGCACCAACAAGATATACGGCATTCTGTAAATCCCTGTGTTTGTTACGGGTTGTGCGGGAAGGAAGAGGGCGTCTTGGTGACACTGCATGCGTATCAGTTTGTGAAATTTGTGGTATGACTCGAGAGAGTGGCAACGAGGGACATGACATGCATGAATGCATACACACAAGCAAGCATGTATGATATATTTTGAGTATTTAGCACATATCTTTGCATTTGAATTGCAACAACTTTGTGTGAGCTTATATTATCTGACACTATTAGACATTGGTCACAAGAATTTTTCCCCCTTTGCATTGGTAATTGTATCATGAGGCTTAAAAAAATAAGCTGGTTTGCCAAATTGAACCCAAATCTGAAAATCTAGTTGTTGGTTTTTTTAATATCATATTTTGTTAACAAATAGCAAAACCTATGTTCAGTTTATGTTCAACTGTGGCGTAAATGCTAGCCTTGGTCCAAGCGGTATAAATTATTTTGCCAGTAATTGGTCTAAATCATAGCCTATTGTTAGTATGCAAGCTTCTAAACCCATCTGGAAATCTACTGACCGATGTTACCAGTACAGTACTATGGTCTTCATTGTCATTTGGAAATGCAATTGAAACGACAAGTGGTGCTGTATCTGCAGACAACTTTTCCTGGGAGTAATTTGTGTGCATAAAATGGTAACGACTCGTAAATGAGAGTACCAGTAATTTGTGTACTGGTGAGCAATTTGTAAACAGCAGCTATTTGTGCACATAAAATAGTGGTGAAAAATAGGCTTCTTTTGTTTTGTGCTGGTGCTTTGCACCTCGGACCATTGCCTACCCACTGACCAATTGCTTTGAGGTATGCAATATATTAGACTTGCAGTGTATAAAAGGCCATGAGAGCTTCTTGGACAAGAATACCCTGGAAGAATACACATCACATAAAATTGTCAATTACTCGCATATTCCGACTCAACTTTCTCATTTGTTGTGTAAGTTTTGCTCATGAAGACCTTAGATCCCAGCTGTTTTTCTGTTAATAAATATACTTATGTCCGCCGAAACACTGGGATTATTTAGTATGTGTTCGTTCCCTAAAAAAAAAATGACTGACCCAGACGGCAATTGAAGGACACGTTGATTTCCTTTTGCCTATAGGTATCATATTAGGACAAGCACTGAGTCGCATGCTGTTGCCGCTGGAGCATACTAAGATCACAATCCATCACTGAAGGAAGATGAGATCATTAAGCCAGATTAAAGTAATACAAGACCGTTAAGTATGATAGGACCAATTACGCACCAAATTTCTGTGTGACTACAACTCACTGTGCTAAAGTAGCCTGTATTCTAAGATAGACATACTGGAAATCGAGATTAATTCTACTTATTTTGACTTGTGATGGCTAAACATAATAGCTGCCTTTAGAGATTGAACATAGTAAGTGCACCAGTGCATGAAATGTGAAATTATTTTCTTGGATTAATTGATCACATCTCGTGTATGACTTCGAAAGGTGCTTATTGACTTGTGCTCATGTGTCTGCAGTCATTGTGTACAATGATTTACAGCTGTGGTCTGATTCTATATTATCGTGATTGGGAAATGACAAAATAGTAGTAGCAGGAGTTGTTAGTCATGTTGGGGTAAGTGACCGTGAATGAGGTTGTGGATTACATAATGGGCCATTATGCTCTTTCAGACATTTTATCTTCTCTGCTGGTAGGCTTGAACTCATTCAATCCTTGTAGATATTATCAATGAGATTATAACACTATAAGTTAGCAGCTTTTGAAATGACTTTCCAAATGACCTGTAGTTAGTTTGGTAGCCATTGCAAAAGCTTCTCTGAGAAGCCATTTGGGAAGTCATCATTTATGAGATGGCTGCTCAAAAGCCATTAACCATCTCAAAAAATGTCATTTGGGAAGCCATCTCTTTTGAGATGGCTTCTAAAATGACATGTGGTCAGTTGTGAAGCTATCTCAGAAACCATTAGCCATCTTTAGCCACCTTTTTTGAGAAGTTATTTGGGAAGCCATCCCAGGAACTTTTTTGAGAAGTTATTTGGGAAGTTATCTCTTTTGAGATGGCTTCCCAAATGACCTGTGGAAATTTGGGAAGCCATCTCAAAAACCATTAGCCACCTCAAAAGCTTTTTTGACAAGTTATTTGGGATGTTATCTCTTTTGAAATGGCTTGTAGTCATTTGGGAAGCCATCTCAAAAAGCATTATCCAAAAGTTTTTTTGTAAAGTTATTTGTGAAGCCATCTAAAAAAATATTAACACCTAAGACTAGGATTATTTGTACCAATTTAAATATATTTTTCATTCTGATTCCTAATATAGTCACGAAAATACATAATTTTGAAATTTAAAAAAAATCACAAATTTTGAACTCAGAGCAACATACCAGGGGTTTAAAGGGGGATGGCCCAATTTATGTTAACTTTTGATCTTGACTGAATGACCTTGACCCAATGCCCCATCTCTAAAGTTTTGTGCCGATATTCCAAACTGTTTTGATATGGGAGCTAAAAACGTCATTTTGTAAGCCCCATTGAATACTCTGTAAAGATAATAAAATGGGGCACGTTTTTCACTCATAACATCCAAACCAAACATCTTTTAGCCTTCAGATTTCACAGGTAAATGAGAAAAATAGTAGCTTTCCTCATACACCAAAATTTTGTCTGTGGGGTGAAGGCTCTTAGTGAATCTGGCCATGAACATGCAAGTCCAGATGAGCATAAAATAATCTTTCCCTAGACTGTATTGGCCGGCCCTCCATTACAGATGCCTCTTGGGGAAGTTTATTAAAGTGGCATTTCAGACTTACTAAAAATAGAACCACTGGCCCAAGTATGTACAGAATGTATGCATAACCTTATCTTCAGAGTTGATCTTCTCTGCAAGAAATGTGAAAATGTGCCTTTAAAGGTGCTTCTTCCGATTTAAGTGTATCGTGTTCTCTACTTGATATGAGAGATTGGCACTTGGGTACACTCACCACTAATTTTTGTGGGAAACAAACTTGTGGTTTTGGTGGTAGAAGTGATAATTCATGTTGCAAAGCCCTATTCACTACTGTGCTAATGTTGATGGTTAACCATAAAAATGGCAGTTTTGTCTCTGTCTTGGGGAAGAGATGGATTTTGAGGATTGTAATGTAGGTCAGGATGACAATCGGAAAATACGGCCTTTCATCTGATATCGAAATTGATCACTTCCTGGTAAGTCGGAGGGTCCCAAGGACATTTGGAACAAGCACCTTTAAAACTCATGAAAAATCTCAAACTTTGAACAAAAAAAAATACCTTTTTGACATGTTTGAAGGAATTTTCTGACTGATTTCAAATGATATCGGAATGAAAATTAGTTAATTTAAAATGTTTGATTTCAAGGAAAAAATGAACTTTATTGATTTTAACATCTTTATATTACTTGCTATTGATCAAAATTGATCACATTATGTTATTCATATTAAGTTTCAGGTACATGGAAGTTTTTTTATTTTGTTGTCAAATATTGTTCAGCTAAAGGTATCGTATAAATCATGCATTGGTGCTCTCATTTCTGAAATAATTACCTTACGCCAGTTATTTTTGGGAATGGATGTTTTGTTTTTACCACTATGTGTTTCTAGGTTCCCCTGTTCAAGGACTGTGACACAGCCTTCCTAAAGCATCTGGCCCTGCATACGCACACGTACCTCTTTACGCCCGGTGACGTGATCGTTTACGAAGGAGACCAGGGCCGGGAAATGTACTTCATCCGGCGGGGCACTTGTGAGGTACTAGAGGTAGATGTAAGGAGCTCCGTATTTCAGTCGCCGGCAAAATAACTGGACTTTGTTCAAGGGCAATTTATGCTGATCAAAATCCATGCAAAACCAAAAAAAGTGTTTATCATAAATGGGATAATTATATATATACGGAGCAACAAAATTTTGACCGCATAGATACTCGTAGCCTGAATCTCAGTTTTCATCTTGGTAGGTTCTGTCTCGTTTGTATTCTGTAATTATAATATTTAATCCAATGCTAAAATGCTACCTATTTGTAAAAGCTCAGTCAGATAGGGCAGAGATGTTGTTGGTTCAAATCTAGCTTAGGTGCACAGTTTTTCTCCAGCATTTGTGCAGGTTTGTTCCCTCTTTTGAAACTGAAAATTTATTACAGATTTGTTATTAAAAAACATTTAATAGTCAAATGAAAGTCCCGAGTTAACAAATTCTGGTATTATTGAAATAAATAATGGCATTCAATAACTAGAAATACCACTATGAAAGAAATTCAGGCTATGAATACGGTCAACAAAATATTTTTAAAAAATCACAGAAAAGTTAGTGATCTTCTAGTACTCCTTCTATATAGACTGAAATCAGAGAATACTGGTTCGAATCCCGTCCTGCATGAAGGACCTCTCTATACAGAAATGTTTGTAACTGGTTTAACACACTCCTCATTGTGTGTGTGTCTACCATGTAATGTCTCTACCAACCAGAACTGGTTATGTACATGTACTTACCACTAAAACCATTTGCAACCAACCAAATGTTTTGACTGCATCAAAATATGTTTATGGAGTATTGATCCAAGTACCCTGTGTTCTCTGGTTCAATTCTATTAGAGCATTCTAATTATAAAAGGGGAAATTGAGTTGCGCACCAACAAGATATACGGCATTCTGTAAATCCCTGTGTTTGTTACGGGTTGTGCGGGAAGGAAGAGGGCGTCTTGGTGACACTGCATGCGTATCAGTTTGTGAAATTTGTGGTATGACTCGAGAGAGTGGCAACGAGGGACATGACATGCATGAATGCATACACACAAGCAAGCATGTATGATATATTTTGAGTATTTAGCACATATCTTTGCATTTGAATTGCAACAACTTTGTGTGAGCTTATATTATCTGACACTATTAGACATTGGTCACAAGAATTTTTCCCCCTTTGCATTGGTAATTGTATCATGAGGCTTAAAAAAATAAGCTGGTTTGCCAAATTGAACCCAAATCTGAAAATCTAGTTGTTGGTTTTTTTAATATCATATTTTGTTAACAAATAGCAAAACCTATGTTCAGTTTATGTTCAACTGTGGCGTAAATGCTAGCCTTGGTCCAAGCGGTATAAATTATTTTGCCAGTAATTGGTCTAAATCATAGCCTATTGTTAGTATGCAAGCTTCTAAACCCATCTGGAAATCTACTGACCGATGTTACCAGTACAGTACTATGGTCTTCATTGTCATTTGGAAATGCAATTGAAACGACAAGTGGTGCTGTATCTGCAGACAACTTTTCCTGGGAGTAATTTGTGTGCATAAAATGGTAACGACTCGTAAATGAGAGTACCAGTAATTTGTGTACTGGTGAGCAATTTGTAAACAGCAGCTATTTGTGCACATAAAATAGTGGTGAAAAATAGGCTTCTTTTGTTTTGTGCTGGTGCTTTGCACCTCGGACCATTGCCTACCCACTGACCAATTGCTTTGAGGTATGCAATATATTAGACTTGCAGTGTATAAAAGGCCATGAGAGCTTCTTGGACAAGAATACCCTGGAAGAATACACATCACATAAAATTGTCAATTACTCGCATATTCCGACTCAACTATCTCATTTGTTGTGTAAGTTTTGCTCATGAAGACCTTAGATCCCAGCTGTTTTTCTGTTAATAAATATACTTATGTCCGCCGAAACACTGGGATTATTTAGTATGTGTTCGTTCCCTAAAAAAAAAAATGACTGACCCAGACGGCAATTGAAGGACACATTGATTTCCTTTTGCCTATAGGTATCATATTAGGACAAGCACTGAGTCGCATGCTGTTGCCGCTGGAGCATACTAAGATCACAATCCATCACTGAAGGAAGATGAGATCATTAAGCCAGATTAAAGTAATACAAGACCGTTAAGTATGATAGGACCAATTACGCACCAAATTTCTGTGTGACTACAACTCACTGTGCTAAAGTAGCCTGTATTCTAAGATAGACATACTGGAAATCGAGATTAATTCTACTTATTTTGACTTGTGATGGCTAAACATAATAGCTGCCTTTAGAGATTGAACATAGTAAGTGCACCAGTGCATGAAATGTGAAATTATTTTCTTGGATTAATTGATCACATCTCGTGTATGACTTCGAAAGGTGCTTATTGACTTGTGCTCATGTGTCTGCAGTCATTGTGTACAATGATTTACAGCTGTGGTCTGATTCTATATTATCGTGATTGGGAAATGACAAAATCATGGTAAGGCCCCTTAAAATTTTTAGTTTCTCGTTGCCGAGGCCTCTGAAAAGTGAAGAGGGTGGGCGGTTTGTATTTTTTATTGTTTTACTAAATGACGCTAAAATATGGCTGTTTTCACCAAAAATCGATATTACCACCGACTTTCAGCTGCATTAGAAAAATGGTGAGGCCTTTTCTTATTTTAAATTTTACAAGGAATAGACCCCCTAGAGGTCTTTCAAATCACATGAAAGTGACTGTGGTTGATTAATAACACAATTAGGTCTATCGTCCATCAAAATTTCAGGATTGAAAACATACTAAACGTAAGAAAATTGCAAAATAAAAAAAAAAGTTTGGCCTTATCCCAAAAAGTGAGGCGGGAAGGCTACAAGAATCTCATAATTTGTTTATGCGGCCTAAAATGTGTGTGTCCTAGTTTCAGTTGTTATTATGCAATATTCATATTCCTACTACAAGAGAAAATTTGTGCTTAATAAATATATGCAAAGCATTACCTTCGCCCTAATGAAACTGAAATATCATATTGCCTTCAGAAATCCAAGATAGTACCATTAGTGAGATTGAACTGTTGATGCTCATCGTTCCTAAAAATTCATTAATTTCTTACACAGACGTACGTGGAATGCAGTATTCTTGTTGGTGCAAAAGCTCCCCCTCGGAGTATCATAATTAGCTACTACTAACTCTCATACTAACTACTTACTTTAATAACTATGCTTTACCCACCCATATACCATATGTGTTTGGCCATTGATTTGAACAAGGGTCCTGTCAGTTATGGACCTCTATGACCACAACAATTTCCTGGGTTTGAGTCACATTTTCCTTTTTTTTTTAATCAACATGGCAAGCTAAGCATATTAACACACAAGTGCCTAAGTATTTAAGTGGCCGCTTTTTTTTAAAGCTTTGCTGTGTTCATTTGCTAATTGTGCGGTTTGTGCATGGATGGATTGGACCAATCTTGCCAGGTCTTGTTGTATCGCCTGAACATAAGTTCAAGGTGATGCCATACTTTAGTGTGTTTGTTTGTCTGTTCTTTGCTGAAGTTTTACTTCAAAGGGACACAATGGCATGGAAAATATATTCAGACATGATGAAATAGACCCTTACTGAAATCACTTCCACAAATTTGAAAACAATTTGGATGTTTGCATTCTGTAAAAACAGCAAAAGTTCGTGGCAGTAGGTGGCAATTCCTGCCACAGAAAATCAAGGTGTTAACATCCCTGCCAGAATTAAGTGTATCGCTCTAGCATGTTTTGTGACACTTCAAAAGCATTCAGACCAGGCTTCAGACATTGTACTTCAGAGTTTTAGTAAGATATTGATCTGACAAGTGAAAGGTGAATTAGCTGGGAGTAGCATATATACAATAGAAATGGTCTGTAAGCTGATGACTGCGTGCTTTTCAAGTTTGATAAAATGCTGGCAGTAATGTCAGCATCCTTGGTTGAGAAGTGAAGCTTACAAGGAAAATAATATTAGTTACTTTTCCTCTTTTACAAAATGTGAACACCCAAATTGTTTTCAAATTTGTGGAAGTGATTTCAGTAAGGGTCCATTTCATAATGTCTGAATATTTTTTCACGCCATTATGTCCCTTTTTAAGTTTGTTGATAACTACACAAGAGTAGTCCGCAATTGAGGTCAAAATTATGCAATCAGTAAAGACACAATTTCCTTTGAAATTAATCAGGTAATTGAATAGTAGTTGCCCACTTTGTTGTAATATTTTATATTATACCATTTGTTTACAATTAACAAAATAGTTTAACCCGTACCGCCTGTTTTTTTTTTGTTTTATCATAGTCATTTGTTAAAGGCAAATTAAATGAAATTGTAGTCTGTTTAGTCCGAGGGTTTAGGCCCTCACATATGAAATGGATATGAGTATAAGGTTGATGCTTCCAAACCCAGGGGCATTCGGTGGCAGAGGCAAAAAAAGGGGTCTTTGGGTAAGAGACTCTAAATTGCCCCCAAAAGAGGGTGTTTTTTGTGACAAATTTTTCAAACTTTCACTTTCCCAAAAATGGACTCTTTGGGTGAATTATTTGCAAAGTTCTAAAAAGTGAGGTCTTTGGTGAAAAATTTAAAGGTTTTTTGTGGGTTTTGGGTGACAGTGGTACAAATTTTCAAAAAAACATGTAGTCTTGGATGAAATTGTAAGAAAAATCTGAGGTGTTTAGGTGAGAACGCTGCCGAAAATGGGGGTATTAACAGCCTCACATATGTATCGCCTCCAAAATGAGGAGTGCCTCCCCCAGTTATTTTCTCAGAAATCACAGACTGTACCTTTGATAGTAGGTGTAACTTAAGGTATTTATGAAAGTTGTTGGTTTGAAATCCAGCCAGGCCAGCGGACAGTCTGGGAAAAGATAAAATACAATTAGTCATCCTCAGAGGACTACTCTGATGGCTCATTGCTTGATAAATTCCTCCTGTGAGTACCAATCAAAACTCTCTAAAATCCATATACACCTTTAACTTTTTCTTTACCATATCTCTGATTGGCCAATTACATCAGACAACTCTATAAACAACCAATCACATTGACTGGTAATGGGCGATGCTAGTGATCCAAGGATCACTTTTACCTGTCTTCTGAGAATACTTTCATGCCTCTATAGAACAAGCAGTTAATGCATCTCACTTTTAATCACAGTCATGGTCAACAATGCATATCTTATTTTTCAGGGAGTGGTGTACGCGGGGCAGAGCAGAGATACTGAAGAATGTGGGTGCGAGAATGGCATACCTTGTAAAAACTAATCGTTCCTTACAATTGTTGTAATCATTTTGTTATATTAGATCAAATGCACTCTGACAGAGAGACGGAGCAAAGGGTGGGGGTTATGTAGATGATTAGGATACTTTCAACCCTGGGGATTTTTCATCTAAACAACTGTTCATAACAAGTTTGTAACAAAATTATTATTTGTTTCTTTTGAGCAAGCCGGAGTACAATGGGTTAATAAAATAGGTTGTTTTATTGTTCGGCATTTCAGAACAAAAAAACAACATTCCCACCCATCCCAATTAATCATATGGGTACACCACGTTGGGGGTATTATGAAAGGGAGACTAAACTTTAGACCTGGGTTTAAACAGGGTTAGTCACAAGAGGGGACTTTTTTCCTTTCCCAAATAATGTGAACTTAGAAATGTAACGGGTGAGAAAATTTCCTCATGGATGGGCTAGAGACAGAACCCATCCATGAGGAATTTTTTCTCACCCGTACATAACTTTCACACAGTATTTTGAAAAGGAAAAAGGTCCCCGTCTTTAGGACTAACCCTGGTTTAAACCCAGGTCTAAAGTTAGTCTCCCTTTCAGAATCCAGCAGAGGTTATTTACGAAAGTTGTTGTTTTGAATCCAGCCAGGCATGCTTGGACAGTCTGGGAAAAGATAAAATACAATTAGTCATCCTCAGAGGACTACTCTGTTGGCTCATTGCGTGATATCCCCTGTGAGTACAAATCAAAACTCTCTAAAATCCCATCATACACCTTAAACTTTTTTCTTACCATATCTCTGATTGGCGCAATACATCAGAACAAACTCCTCTGAACACCAATCACCTTGACTGGTAATGGGCGATGCTAAGTGATCCAAGGATCACTTTTACCTGTCTTCTGAGATACTTTCATGCCTCGATAGAACAAGCAAGGTTAATCAATCTCACTTTTATATTCACATATGGTCTAACAATGCTATTCTTATTGCAGGAGGGTACGATCACAGCAGAGATACTGACGAATTGTGGGTGGTAATGGCACACCCTTGTAAAAACTAATCTTTATTCCTTACTATCTGTTTGTCATCATTTGTATTTGATCAAATTCACTCTGGGAGACGAGAAAGGGTTGGGGGTTATGTAGAATGATTATGATACTGTCAACCTGGGGGATTTTTCATTAAACACATGTGCATAAACACTTGTAAAAATATTTTTTGTTTCTCTTTGAGCAAGAGACATGGGTTAAAAAATATTGGTTGTTTTGATTGTTAGCATATTCAAACAAAAAAAACAACATCCCACCCATCCCACATTATCATAAGGTACACACTTGGGGTGGTATTCTAAAGGGGAGACTAACTTAGACCTGGGTTTAAACCAGGGTTAGTCCTACATAGGGGACCTTTTTTCCTTTCAAAATACTGTGAAAGTTAAATGTAACCGGGTGAGAAAATAATCCTCATGGATGGGCGAACAGCCCATCCATGAGAATATTTCTCACCCGTTACAAGCACCCTCTCAGAGTATGTTGTAAGAAAAAAAAGGTCCCCTCTTGTAGGACTAACCCTGGTTAAACCCAGTCTAAGTTAGTCCCCTTTCAGAATACCACCTTTCTCAACAACAAAAACATGACATTTTGCACATGCACGGATACCTGCACATGGTCTTTTTGCAAGTGCAAATGACCCCCCAGCCCGTTGTATTGAATATGCAGTGTGAAAGACACTTAGCGTAACACACATGCATGCTATCCCTTGCACATGTTTATAATTTTTGTTACTTAAACGTTCACAAGCAGAATTGGTTTATACCTTTGCTATGTTTGTTTTGGTGTGGAAATTTTTGAAGAAAATTCCCACAAAATTCTGAAATTGTTAGCATCCTCCTATTTTGATACCACCCCTTTGCATTTCTTCTAGTTCCTTTCACACTGGAATTACTGCATAAGAAGTCACTTTTTCAGTGCCACTTGATTTAAAAGTTAGCTATAGAAAAATACTGGTTTATGGATAAAAAAGGCTTGCTAAATGCATGGGACCAAAATCAATTCCAATGTCTTTTTGGTAACATTTGTTCAGAAGTGTAAGAACCACCAGTGTCATTTATTATTAATTTTATGGAATTTTGAAGAATAACCAGATTGGTAAAATGATTATTGCATCATGGTGGTTTGGAAATATTTTTGAGTCCATAGATAATTATTAAGTTAATTGATTTTAATTAAGTTTGACGGATCCTTCTCGAGCTGAAATACAGTGGACGTAATGAAAAATTGACTTCAACGAAAGCACTGAATGTACTGTAGATCGTAACTCCAGTTCACTCCAAGACAAAGAATACTGGAAATGAAAAGGAAACCAACATTTTGATTGTCGTTAACGTAGCGCATGACTTAGCGGTGCCTGACAGTGATTTGAATGAAGCTCAGGAATGAATGACATGCATCGCAACATTATGCTGTTTTTTGATTTGCAAGTTGCAATGCAAAACCCAGTTATTTTGTCAACTGGCAATTTTCACAAACTCTTTATATAATTATTAGTGATAAACTCTGATGACCCTTGACCTGGATATTTTTAAGGGGAATACCCACAATGCATTGTTGACATGAATCAAAGTTTCCCTGCATTTTTCATAGCATTCATGATTACTGTTACATTAACCATCTTAAGTGTGCATTTTAGCACAATTTAAGACATTAATTGTTCTAATTTGGTTAATGGGGGTTGTTTGTTAAGATACAGCACGTGATTATCATGAATTTTGCGCATTGTGCACCATGTTTGCACATAACTAAGTGTGGTCATCGTGTACCCATTATACTGCCTACTGTGCGGCCTGTGTGCACATAATAAAGTATGCATTCCATACCTAAGAGAGTGTTATATTGTGCATTTGTATGCACATGATCGGTTTGCATTATCATCGTCGTCATGGTAACCCGACAGTAATTGCCAATTGTGCACATTGAATGCTCATACAGAGTATGCAGGTTTGATGCGTCTTGAAGACGGTGGACTTTGTATGTACATATTGCGAATGCATTAAGTTATTTCAATTTAGATAATTCAATTGTGCCTGTGTATGCACAAACCGATCTCCAGCAGATCCAAGAGTAATGAATGGTGTGAGGGGGGAAAAGGAGGAAAGATACCCCTCCCCAGATTACCTCTTGGTTTCACTGGTTAAATATGAGGAAGAATGCACAATAGCAATGGTGCATTCTGCAGTACATCACGTCAGACTAAAATCATTGCCCTTTTTTGCGTGTGCAACTTTTTGTATCACATACTAGTTGATACCATGTATATAACTCATTTAATCCATAGTGAATGCAATATCAACTTCAACTCTACATCTCTATGGAGGCAACAAACTTTAACCATCCACACACATAAAGCACACACACACACTCTTCATTGTCCCTTGTTCCCCTATTATGGCCGGACTCAATCCCAGTGTGGTGAAGCAGAAACTAAAGTTCTTTAGATTAAAAAATCACTCGTCAATCTTGAATCCAGGCTCTATTTTGTTCCATTGCAATTGGTTTTCATCCCGTACCTATCTCTGTCAAGGTTTTATCTCGTGACATGCAACGAGTCACCAGTAAAATCGGGCCTGGCCAATACTTTGGAGAAGTAGGCCTGATTTTTGGAGATTACCGAACGGCCACTGTGAGGGCGGCGTCATACTGCGAGTTGCTGATGCTGCGACGACCAGATCTTGACGAAGTCTTGGAACAGTTTCCGTTGATTGCAAAGTGAGTTGAAATAAAAGTAGGTTGGTGTTTATAGAAGAAATTTTGAAAATTGGGGGCGCTCTTCAAAAATGTGCCAATATTGCTTTAAGTATCTTGCCCGGGGACACAAACATGTTGACTGCAGTGGGACTCGAACTCACGATTTAGAGTGGTATTATGATCATGAGTCCTGGACTCCAATCCGTTAGGCGACACGTATTTCCATGTGTCATCGCAGCATTAGTGGGAACGATAGTAATAAATGATTCTGTAGACCAGTTAACCTCATTGCTTATAAACACATAAGGCCCTCACAGCTGTTTGAACCTCTGCCAATTGTTTGATTTTTAAACAATTGTAAGCAAGAGTGCAAAAATTCTGGCAAACCATATAAGTTATGAGCATGAAAGAGCTATCGCTTAGACAAAAATCAAAATCTATTGCGGAAATTTTGAAAAAATAGGCCTATAAATTCATTAACATGTCATATGCCCTCTATTGCCCAATTTGCCATAGTGATCTGTGTAAAACTACAATTTAAAGCGGCACTGGCACATTTTCACAAAATATGAAATTTCTTCAATTTGCTCTCAAGATAGTCTAGGCCATTGGAAGAATAGAGATACATTTTACACATAAAAATAACATACTAAAAACAGATACGGGCGTTAATAAGAGGTTAAAGACATCCAGGTAATTTGAAGCTAAACTTTAAGTTTTCACATAGCTTTACATCAGCAAATTGTATATTACATGCATATCATAAACTCGTACTCATCGACATTAAAACCCCACGAAGAAGGTCACAGACCGGTCAAACAGGGTGCATGCCGTGGGAAACATGCATACGGCGTGCATTTTCAAGTGTTAAATGCCATTTCCGTCATCTGCTGAATGCGACATTAATTATAAAATTGTTCTGTTTACCCATAAGGACGCTGATTTGGTCTTAATCATTTCAGGTGAGGGCTAATGTATATAAAAGTTTTACAACCATGCAAAAATATCAATTTTGAACAATCTTGAGGGCGCACTATTTTTCAAATGTGCCAGTGTCTCTTTAAAGAAAAATTCTTAGAATTCAAAATCTCCACTTTCGTTAGTATATAGCCAGTGGAGTAAGCAATCCAAATCGGGTGTCAATATTGTACTCTTTATATTCTGCTTTGTATCAATAAAAAAGACTTTTACCTTTAAAATTTTTAAAACAGTTTCTGGCCTGGTGTGTGAGGAAAGTGGCCAGATTACATTAGTTAATTCCATCTTATCTAGGGCAGGAATCAATTGCCAGGCAACAAAAAAGTGATGTAGGAGGTTAAGTGGTCTACAAAGAATGCTCCTTGACCAAAAATACTAATTTTTAATTAATTTTCATAGAAGACAAATCCACTGAGAAATGAACCTTGCTCTCCATGGTTACAGAATTGCTGCAGATGACCCAAGTATAAAGAGAGATTTAAAGGTGCAACGAGAGATTTCACATCAGGTGTCCCTAAAAAAATGAAAGTACTAGATTTTTGCCCTGATGTGAAGCTTTCTATCAAAAATATCCCCATCTGAAAGACTTAAGCAGAGAAATGTTTCTTTGGTACAAAAATTGTGAAATTTCTAATTTCATATAGGAGCAAATACGAAATTCAGCCTATGTTTTTTTATTGAAATATAAGCAGATCAAAATCACCTTTTCTCTCTCTTTTAAGATGTTTCTGTAACCAAATACAAGGTGAGAAATCTATTGAGTGTCTAATCTATATGAAATTACTATTATGACACAATATTTGCATGCCTCAAAATCTCTTGCACCTTTAAAGGCACTATCAGTGATTTGCTAAATCAGAACCCCCCCCCCCCCCAGAAAAAAATATCAAAACAAGTAAAACAAGTACAGGTATCCTAACATGCCCTGCATATGATAAGACCCAAAGCAACCTGAAAAAGACATCATGTTTTGAGGAGTCCAAGTGTGTGAAAATATCGGATCCAAAACTTAATAATGATAAAATTGGATGATTTACACCCAATATTAATTGGTCTTGCTATGAGTTTTAAAAATATTGGGCTCGACTGTGTCTCGCCCAATATTTTTGCGACTTGTAGCTCGACCAATTAATTTGGGTTTAGTCAATCCAATTTTATATCAAAATTGGATACTTTAGTCATTACTGTCTGTACGGACACTTATTAGAACACATAATTGAATAGAGATTGATCTCTTTGAACACTGCCGTTTTCTTCATTTTCTGTCAATTCTTCAGTTGGAAAAAACAATTGATGGGAATTCTACAGACTTATCCTTCACTTTTAAGCTATTCCTGCAAATTTGAAATATTTTGACTCTTCCAAGAAAATCACTAATAGTGTCTTTAATTGTCCCCTCTGAAGGATGAAGGAAATAATCAATTAGTTTGGGCCAGAAAAGTTATGATAATTATAATAATTCAACTTTAAAACACTTTTTGTTGGTCTTCTTTGATGATCAATAACTGTAATTATTCTTAAAGGAAATATGTCAAGATTTTTTGTCAAGCTCAGATAATGACTTACATTCTAACTATATGACATACAGATCACTAATTCCCGAAAAAATAATACAATTTGATGTAAATTAACAAAATAGAGGCATTTTAAATTTTTGCTTTTTTGACATACGAAGAAAAACGGGCGGATTTTTTTCGCCACACGGCTTCATTGATCAAACGCGCCCATTTTCCTCTCCTCGTGACGTCAAAGTGATGACCAAACGTCGTGTTGACTCGAATGGTTATTGCTGACACTTGTATATGATGTGGATAGATGAAGTAATAATAAAATTTGAAAATAAGTTACAGAAGAATGACATTATTTGTTTCATTTGTTGTGTTTAATTATTATGATAGAAAAACAAGTCGATCGCAGTATAGGAAAGTGGCAACACTGCGATATGATGGTCACAACGACCATTAACTTATGGATGGTCATCCATCTTGACGTCACCATTTGCCGCGATGTGGATTTGTCGGAATTGTTTTCGAGTAAGATATTGGGCGGGAAAATTAAAAGGGCCACAAATACTCAACAAATGTGGACAATTTTCACTTTATTTGATTTATATGTAATTCTAAAGTTACTTAAGATGTATCCCTAACAAATTGTCCCAATTTCAGAATATGACCCTATTTCCTTTCAGCTCATTTTTTTTCTTCTCCAGGCAATTCAAAGAGGCGGCTGAAAATATAATCCAACTTGAAATAAACTATCAAGATGATCCAGGCGCAGCAGTGAACTCCGTGGTAAAAATGCAAAAAATAGTATGTATGTTGCAAAGTTACACACAGTGCTTTATGGAGTCTCTACTATAGTCTAATTTTTACCCATAAACGTTTTATTATTGGACAAACATAATTTCATGCATGATATTTGTCAGTGCACGGTGGTTGTCTTAATGTAGATTACGCAGTGTTTGTACTAGGTGGTTTGGTTTGGATTTGTTTGTATTTTATGGGCAGGTTTGTTGTGTTGTAGTTTTGTCATACACAAATTTAATACATTGGTTTATGGAATATTTCGATTTTTTATAAAAAAAAACAAACGGTGTTTAATAAAGTTTATGATTGGTGTATATCAACCCCTAATCCCATAGTTATTCTGGGCCCACATAACAAGTTTAAAGTTTCAAAACTAAACTACCGGATGTTCTGCAGTATAAAAGGCTGATAAGCGGTAGCCCTCGCCAAAACATTCTGAGCAATTGTATTGAAAAAACTCATGGTCCAGGTTTTTAATGCATGATGAGACTTGTAAATTGATAAAATCATATTGAGAATATCTCAAAAAACAATATCGCGGAACATTGGTATGATCAACAAGCTTAATTTTATATCTGGAGATGTATCTGGTAACCTATATTGTACTTTGTTTTGCCATCGTAAATTACGGTTTTTTACTTATTTGGGGTAGTGCTTGCACAAAAACATCCTAGAAAAACTATACAAACTCAAAAAATGGCGGAGATGAGGATATTGTAACTAACAGTCACTATCGAAGCAATTCCGGACCCTCTTTCACAATACTGATACTCCTAAAGTATACGATATATATAAATTGAAGTGGGTTCATTATGTTAGGTACTTTGCCAACCTATTATCAAGTTCATTTAATAATTTCTCACAATCGATCTGAAAATCCATTAAATATCACACAAGAAAACATAAGTAACTAGAATCAACCAGAGAATATAAAAAGTATTTAGGCGAGCCCCAAAAGCAATTGACAAAACAACCGGTTCAATTTTATGGAAATCCCTCAGTAAGTGAAATTAAAAAATCAAAATCAATCAAACACTCCGGAAACAATATAAATCGTCCCTTATTTCGTCTTACACTATGAGTTTTTGGAACCGTCTTTGTGCGTGTCTTGTGTGATAGTTCATGTTATGTAATGTGTTTATTTTGTTTTAGGGGGTAGTCACAGCTGGCCTTATTGGCCTTTCGACTACTTCCTCCATAAATTGCCTCGTTTCTTTGAATGATGTATATGCATTTATTTGTACATTTGTGTATTTTATGGAAATAAAGATGATGATGATGCATACATAATATATAATGGTTTCACCTCTTACACAGGGAAAACATACCAAGTACCTCTTTTCTTTATACCAGTTATACAGTGAGTATTCATTTGCATGGAGGTCACAGGTCAGGGAAAGTCAGAGAATAATTGACTTTTGGTCAGAGAAATTCCAGACATGCCAAAAAGTCAGGGATTTTTTGTACTTACACTTTCAAGTGTTTTCTCTCTTTGTGCTCATATTCATTTGCAGAAAAAGGAGGAGCCATTGCTATACTACACACAAAAACAGATAAATCAGTCAAAGTATTTGAAAGGTAAGTGGATCCCTGTGCATGTATTGGCCAAGGAAGATAAAGGGAAGTTGGATGTAAATGGTAGATGTGAACAATCTTAAACAATCTTGTAATCCTGAGCTAACTTTTATACAGGGTGTCTCAAAAAGAACGTTACCCTCCAGAAACGGCAAATTTTATACTTAATTAATTCTTATCCTTGTTTTAGCTTTATATTATGAAAATATGTACTTTTATGAACATGGTGAAAACAAGAAAGAAAACGGTGAAAAAATAACCGAACAATGACTATTTCCCTAAAAATGATGCAAACCTACTTTGTCCACGGCTAGCATTAGCAGAGGAAACCATGGATGCAAATATCCCCGACATAAAAAGTTTAAGACCCTCCTGGCCAATAATACTCTCAAATTCCAAGGTCCATTGATGGTTTTAGAGTTTATTGTTCAGTTCTCTACGTACTGCAGCATTATTTGCGGCTGATTGTCCTGTTCTTTGACGACCATTTCTCTCTCCTTGCACCTTTTTAGAGTCTTGCCATGCTCCAGATTTTTTTCTCTACTCCCCTTGATTGCCATCTTACTAGGAACCCTACATTGAGGGAAAACGTTGACCCATTCACGATGAACGATGGTCCTTTAACCCAAGATCAGTTCAGTAGAATATGCCATTGTAGGAGCCACGCGCCAATGCCATTATTTGAATTTAAAAGTGTGCTTTAACCAAATTCATATTTGCAATATGATGGGAGACGGGTGAGGGGATTTAGGTCACTTCATTCTGAAAAAAACAAATTAATGCATGTTTCAGGTGCTTTTTAGGCATTACATGTGAACAAATTGGTACACGGTGGGTGCCCCTGGCCTCTGGCGTTCTTGCGGGGCTGCCTTCGTGGCCTGCTCATGCGGGGGGCACTCAGTACGCCGCAGCCTACCTTCTCAGGTTACGCCGCATCCCCGTACGTGGCTTCCCACCCAGTCGAGCTGGACTGATGGGGCGGGACACCAGGTAGGTCTTCGAACGGGGCTCCCGCAAGCGGGAGACCCTCCAGGCTATAGTCAAACCGCGCCACCGCCGTCGGCTGCCCAGCCGCAGGCACCAGGTGCTGTCGGGGCTGCTTCTGACACGCTTTCCGAGCGGGCATTTTGCGCCGCTGCTGCAGCAGTTGTCTCCTTTCTAGGAGCCCACTCAAAAGCTGCGCGGGACGCCTCGGTACCGGGCGGGGCAGGCGGTTATTGTACACGTCCCACTACCATTCGCTTACGTGCCGCGGACTGGGGTTCTGTCGTCCCCACGCCTTATCGGCCTGTACCCTAGTTTAAGGGTCGGGAGGGGTGACAGTCGAAACCTCATGGCTCTGAGGCCCAGCCATGCCCAGTTTGGCTGGTCCGCTGGGAGGGCCCTGGTGTCGCTCGTTCGGTTGCACCGTCCTCTCAGGGCTCCTACCCGGCCGCAGACTTCACGCTGTTTGGAGGAAAGCTGCTGTTGGCGGGATGATCGGGCTCGGAGGAGAGTCGCATGGGTGATACTCCTTCGCAGCCTTTCGACGTCCGCGGCAGCCTTGGAGCAGGAGGAGGTGGATTCTATTCCCGCGTGCACCCCCTCACGTGCTCTGCGTCAGGCGGCTGAGAGGCTAGGCCGCCTTGCGCGCCTGAGCGACATGCGGAGGAGGGACAGCTCAATCTGGGCTCCTATCCTCCCCCCTCCGGAACGCGTCCAGGGTTGACGCTTCCCACAGACGATGGTCTTCTTGTGGAAGCGATCCGGGGAGGTCACTCAGAAGCTCTCTTCGTACCCGGTTGAAAACGTTCGCCAGGTCGTGAGAATGCCGAAGGAGACTTCAACTCCCTTCTGAGGACTCCGATAATAGATCTTTGACCTAGCAAGCCAAGTTGCCAACGGGCAAGGCCGCCCCGACTGCGTTCTCCCCCTTCTGGGAGGGACCAGTTGAGGGACCTGACCGGGGCGGTGACATTCTGGTATCAGACTAGGCGCGTTCTCTATGGTCCTCGCCCCGACCTCAGATCCCGTGGGGCGAGGGTGGAGTTTTCTCTTCGGAAGAGCCTCGAGGCCTGGCCTCGCTAGCCTCGCTAGTGACTTGGCAGACGGAGGCTTCAATGTCACTGGCGCGTCGCAGGAGGGAAGCTTCATGCACGCAGAGAACGCCTGTGTCACTATGCGCTACCCTGAGTGCCGATCTTGCATCGGAGGTCTATAAGACCACAGCCCGAGTCGCGAGAGAGACGTTCCGATCTCGGAGGTTCGTTCGGTTGACTCACTGCTTGTCTCAGCGGAACGCGTGGAATCGGCAACAGGCGCTCAGGCGAAGCTCAGGCGAAGATCTCATCCGGGAGATCTTCCGCTAAGAAGAAGAAGAAAGCGCTAACGCTCCTCTTTCTTCCAGCCGGGTCGCCAGCAGGCCGAATAGACACCGCCTCAGCAAACCCAGAAGCCCGCAAGCCAACGCCACTTCTTCTCAGAAGTCGGTGGGGGGCCAGGCCGAAGGCTCGTCCCCCTCCCATAAGCAAGGTCGCCGGGAAGGGGAAGAAGCCCTCGTCCTGAGGGCACGGCGGCCGAACTGGGTCTCTCCTGCCGGGAGGGAGCTTACCACCCCGGTGAAGGGCTGGAGCCCGCTTAAATTCTTACGTGCGGGAATGGCCAGCCCTTTCTCCCTGTACCTGGGGTGAGGAGAGGTGGGTGGGTGGATGGGGGGGCTCGTTGTCGGCCATTAGACATACGAATTAACCGTGGGGAAAAACATGGCGACAATTTATAAAAAATAAGAACCACAGCCACATTCAGGGGGTAGACGAAGAAAAGAGCACAAGTTCCTTCTGGACGGGGTCTTCGGCCGCTCTTGGCGAAAGAGTGTTTGTTGGACATTCCCCGGTCGACCACCCTTCAACCGATGGGTGTTGGGCGACATTTCTTGGCTCCCAAGAAGACCGGGGATTGGCGTACCATCCTGAACCTGAAGCTCTGAATTAAGAGGACATCATCAAGCCGAAGAAGTTCGGGATGGAAACTCTAGCGGTCGATCCTGCGTGTTCCTTGGAAGGGGAGCTGGGAGTCTTCTTTAGATCTGAAAAGACCTTACCTTTACACGTTCCAGTCGCAAAAATTCGGACCGTCGCTGGCTCAGATTCCAAAACCAGGGCCAGTCATAAGACCGGTGGAGTGTCTCCCTTCGGAACTATCCACCTCTCCAGGGCTTCACGATGGTTGCCCCGGAAGTGGGCGCCTTCCTCAGGCGTAGGGGTTCAACCTCTGCATGTACCTGGACAGATCGGCTAATCTACGGACAGAGATTACGGGGACGAGATGGCAGTCGTACATCCAGTGTGAGTGCCGGAGTTGGGCTTTGTCTAACTTCGACAATCGGAGCCTAACCCCCCATTCAAGACACCTGAGGGAATTGGGGGTGCGCGGCCGGCTGCAACAGCTTCCGGGCATTGCAGAGCCGACGGCCCAGCGGGTGGATGTCGTTACTCAGACTGCGACATCCATTGCGCTGTACGCAGGCCGCCTCGCTCGAGGACGGCTTCGCCTGTTTAGGCTTGTGGCCAGTATCGTCGAACCTGTCCAGTTACTGTCGCTTCCACATGCGGCTGCTTCAAATGCACCTCGGACGACTTTACAGGCCGATCAGAACCCAGATTCCATGTCTGACCCCCATCAACTCGGGGATCCGAGTTGAAACACCATGGCATGGTGGTCTCATCCGCCCCCAAACCTGACTCGGGGAATTCATGTCCCCGCGCCTCCGTCGATTGTTGTTGTCAGACGGACGCGTCGAAGGCGGGTTGAGGGGGGTTGTCAACCATAGACCTCAGCGCCTCGGGACGTGGTCCCGGACCGGGGCTCAGGCCCATGTCAAACGCCTCGAATTGTGGGCAGTAAGACCGAACTCTGCTCAATTCGGGCGGGCGATGGTGACCAAACTCCAGTGTCCCCTGGTACAGACGGGGACAAACTCCAACGTGGTGGACCTAAAATCAACAAGCAGGGGGGCGGGGGCACGGTTCCCGGTCCCTGTGTCTCGAGCCAGTCGTTGATCATAGCGTGGTGTCGTGTGACCAGGCCATCACGTGTCCGACAGTACACCATTCCAGGGGCCGTCAACTACCTTGCCGACGATCTGTCACGCGGCCGGATGACGGCCTCGGAATTGATAATGGACCGAGAGGCGGGGGGGAGATCGTCGAGAGGTTTTATGTTTCCTCAGATCGACATGTTCGCCCTCGAACAATGAGTAACCAGCCATCTGTTTTGCACCCGGACTCACGACCCGGAGGTGAGTACGCCGTCGACGCTTTGGCTGATAGACCTGGACTCGGGTTCAGGCCTTATGCCTTCCCACCAATTCCGATCTCATCGTTGTAGTTTCGAAAAAAAATTGGGCGGGAGGCGTGCCGTGTCTATCCTCATCGCTCCTTTTTGGCCCGCGAAACACCTGCGCTCCGAACCGGCGGAACTAGTATCCCTTCCGGACGGAGGGAGCGCCAGTCTGTCGATGGAATGGATGGAACACCTAGGTTGACGGCGTCGGCATTGCCGGCCAGCGATGCCGGATTCTGGGCTTTCGCCAGAGGGCGCTGTGCCTCGCTCATATCAGCAGGAAGAAGGAAGTAGTCTACCATGGAGCTTAGTCTAAGCCGTCTTGGACATACTTCCGCTGTGTGAGCGGACGAGAGGGTCTCCGAGCTCGGGGCTGCTCTGTACCGAGATCGCGGACTTAATTCTCACGGATCGCTTTGATAGCGGACTTGACACTTCGCTTTAGAAACTACAAGTCCGCGATCCATAGAGGTTTCCATTAATGACGATGGCTCAATCCGTCTCCTTCTAGAGGGGAAGGGAGTTACTAAACGGCCTCCGGCCCGGAAAGACCGGTCCCACACCTGGGACTTATTCTGTCTTAGACTATTTAGTGACGCCCCCGTTCGAAAACCAATGGCTGAGGGCGTCACTAATAACATGTCACCATTTAAGACGGGTTCTTCATGGTCGCTATCGCCTACTGGGAGACGATTGTCGGAGATTAGGAATATCTCGATGTCAGCGTCAGAAGTCTCTCGGGACAGGGTCAAATGGTCTTAAGCCGGATTGTTTTGGCCAAAGAACGAGTCATCATAACATTCCGACAACTCAACAATTATCTACCCCGAATTGGCAGTCACTCTTCGGTGCGGTGAAAGATCGCTGTGGTGTCCCGTGCGGGCCCTTGAGTACTATAAAAGTAGTTCAGCTCAGGGGCACGAACGACTCGTTGTTTATTAACACACGCTTTCCCCCCACGGTCAGCGTCAAAAGTGACAATTGACTGGATGGATGAGCGCTGTTGTAATTAATGATTCCAAACGCGGTGATAGGGGCTTCCCAAGCTCGATCCCAATTCAGTTCGTAATATCGCGGCGTCATTAGGACTATCACCGCGGAATCTGTATTGCCGAAATCGCGAGGCATTGTCGTGGAGGCTCCACAACGTTTTCGTACGGTTAACTCAGAAAAGTATACAAACCCCAAGAGAACTTGCGGGGACTCCTGCAGAAACAACATAAATTCAACTACAATAACATAAAGTCTCCCATCCGGATGCCGACTATGACGCTCGCCTAGGAGTAGTCCGTGTCAGGTGAACATCTTTGTCCCCGATTTTATGTTAATGCCTTAGGCCCTTACCATTATGTTACTTAGTGTAGTGCAGGTCTCGCCTTGGCTGCATTTACTGTTGGCTGCTCTGAACTATCATTGCCTCCACCTTCGACTGAGTGAGTCAGTCTGGTGTTGATTGAAAACGATCATCAACGGGGGTTAAAGCATATGTTTCAGTCAACATGAGGAAGGAAATAAGTTTCAGTGTAATGATTTATTCAAAAAACACATTATGTTTTATAAATAATCTAACTGAAGCCTGATTTCGTTCTTCCAGATGTTGACATTCCCATCTTCCAGGACCGCCCCACAGCATGATATGTACGCGCGTTCGTGTGGGCTTGAGCCAAAACGGGAAATTAAGGAAGAAAGATATGGTCGGAAGGGTGTGACCTGGGGTCACAGATCGGAAGAGCGAGGAGAAGGGAGAGAGAAAAAAAATAGGTATTTTGGGCATTCCACTTCTCAGACGGGAAATGCATATGTTTCAGTCAACATTGGAAAGGAATCAGGCTTCAGTAGATGATTATAAACATGAATGTGTTTGTGAATATTTTATCTATCTTTTTTTGCAGTCATTATGCCCTCAGTTCTTCTGGCAAATTTCCAGGGGAAAATGAAGGCTACACAGAGCCATTCCAAGAATTGAGTTGTTTTGGCCGCATTTTTGCCAAAGTGTCGTCTTGCGTAAGTGCATAAATTTCCTCCTCCTGGCTGTCTCTTTGAGGTTCGTTGAACCAAATGAGAGCGATAATGCAAAATCAGCCAATAGAGTTTCTTATAAAACATCATAGGTAAATCCCGGGGGGATGGGGGTATAATACCCCCAATAATTTGATGAGATGAAGATGGTCAATAGAATGGGCAATGTTGATGCCCGTTTATGGGTTTTTTGGACAAAAAAATTCTATTTTACATATGAGTTTAAAAATGGCAATCATTTGCCATACCCCTTGAGATATGGTTTAATGTGGCGTAAATTTCTTGACATTGTGAGGAGGGATGGGGTGGGTGTGATGAAAATTTATTGATATGCCAAACAGGCCCATAGGTGTGATTGACAAGATTCCATTACCAGCACATGTGTGGACAAAGCGCACTAAATATTTTGCCATTTAGAACCTAAATATCGTTAAATGTAAGGTAATTAGAACACAAAAAGCATGCAAAGCGCACAGAAATTTAGGCCATTCATCCTTATACGGAGACAAAAATTGGAGCAGCTTTGAGAACTTGAATCTGTTTGATGATTTTGGACCTTCACCCGCAGTGCCAATTTTACCCCATATCTGTAAAGACACCATTTTAAGGACACGACTATGAATGTTTTGTTTATAGATGTAGATTGAAGAATTGGAAATGTGTTTGGGCATAATTGGAGCCTTTAAATTTTTTTAGCATGTCTGCTTTATTGACACCATTTTGAGCATGGGCACGGCACATGACCCCAGCAGCAATATGGAACAATGAATCATGACTTTACACAAACGTAACCATGGAATATCAAACCTTTTGTATCTTTCAGTGATTAAAACTACTCGGGCTTCCAGGTTTAAGATGTCCTTTAAAAAGTGGATTCTTCAGGGGAAATAGTTCTTTGCATAGGCTTTGTTTAATGTGAGATTTGTAATTGATTCTGATATTTAGAGCAGGAGGGCTTTCCTACCCAGCGGATCCAGGTTCCAGTTCTGGGGAGGCATTTCGTGGTGCCATAGCCGATCATCCACCGCTTTCACTGTTACACTCCAAGCCTGCCTCCTTCACATGGATTCCCTTTGGGTGTCAATCAACTATGTCCTAGATGTTGTATGTTATGGGATATGTAAGTATAGAATTAAGCTGTTCGTCTTTAAAAAATTTATATAAAAAAGGTTGTGTTGAGAATACTGCTAATTATGCACTGACATCTATTCAAATAATACGGCACTAAGGGAGGGGTTCATAGTATGCAGGGGGAATGGCGGAATTGAGGGGGAATACGAAAAAAAGTTCCGAGAGAGAGGAAATATGAAAATTATCAAGCAAGATAGGAAAGGGGGAACATGAAATTTTAAATAGCGGAAATTTCATTAAAATAAGGGGGAATGTGAACTTTTGAACAAAAGCAAACGGGGAAACCAACCATTTTTGTAAAAAAAATGCAATCCCCCTGATTTTAGGAAATTTCTCCCATTGGAAAATGTCATTATGTCCCCTCTCTCCTGGTTGAAAATGTGTCATGTTCCCCCTCCGCTTAATTTTTTTGCATTCCCCCTCCTCCAAGAATGAGTGCGCCTATTATTAAAAAAAACCGGAACAATACCGGTGCAATTTTATTAGGTGTCCATGAGGTTATATTATGCAGTTAGCCAATCAGGGGATATTGGTGAGAAAAGCTTTAAGATACATAGAGGATAGAGGTACATGTTTGGATTGGTGGGATTCAAAAGGTTATACATAAGGTTATATCATCTTATATGAGCCAATCAGAGAGACTGTAAGAAAGGTTAGATTCAAAGAGTTAAAAAAAAGACAAAACAAATAGGTAGTAACCCTTTATTTAGACCCAATTGGGAATTGAATGAAAGTTAAATTTCTTTGTTTGGTTCAATGCTTGGGAAAAAGGGTAAAAAACCTTATTATTGGTATAGGTACAATAACATTTCTGAAATTCCATACGTGATACAAGTCTAGGCATTGATATCATGCATATAGGCTCTAAAATATATACTGGAATTTTGACTTAATCTTAATTGATTATGGTTATATGTTAAGAGAGAATAGGAACACAAAATCATAATGCAGAGCTCTGTCAGCTCAAAGTACATAATAGCGACGTGGGCGTATACATTCGTGCGGACTTTAAGCACGCGCATAGTCAAAGCACGAACACACTAAACTGAAAGGCGGGCCTGGGCATGCGTGCGTCGTCACTTTATACTTCAGGCAAGACAAAGGTAGAGTTAAAATTAAGTCTGATGCATCTTTGAGCTTGATTGTTTAATACAGCTTATTCAAAAAAGTACTAAAATGATATTGAATTTTGCTATTATGTGCCAGTTTAAGTCTAAAGTAGAGGATTAGGAATGATGGAGCTACATTGATGCGCATAAAAAAAACAATTAATGCAATATATAAGATGTATTGCAGGGTTTACAACTTTTTCTGTTACTTATTACTAACAGGTACTTGAAGTTCCATAATGCCTTTTATAATGACAACAATGTACTAGTCAAACATCCCATTCAATGAAAGAACCTAATTTAGGTAAGTTTGTCATTTGTTTCATTAGAATGTGTAACCAAAAATCACTGTCCCACCATTCCGGGTCTTTTCAAGGGAGGGGTGATGGTGGAATGACTGGTGCATCAATGGAACCGATGAATTAAAGCCGGTTACACACACATTTTGATTGGATTTTATATGTGTATAAATATACATTCATCAGTTCATCAGGTATAAAGCAAATTGTTGATTCCCCCCCCCCTCCAGTAATGTTAGATTTTGGGGTCATCTTGACTCTCACTAGAATGATCAATCATCATATTAACAACTTATGCAAGGCTGACTGGCTCTCAATAAGGAAAAGTGTCCAGTTTCGACAGTACCTTAGTGAAAAATCTACCATCAGATTGGTCCACCTTGTTACATTCTAGCTGGATTCCTGCAATGCCTTGCTTTATGGCCTACAGAAGAGGAATGACCAAGGTGCAGAGGAGTTCAAAACGCGCTGCCCGTTTCTGTCTTAAAATCGTCGATGAGGACCAATCACACCAGTTCTACCAACTACATGGCTTCCAATTAAACCAGAGGGCAGTTGTAAGATTCTACTTCTCACCATAAGGCCATCCACAGCATGTGGTCACCTGCCTATATCTCTGAGTCATCCAGCGTATTCACCACGAGAACCTTGAGATCATCTTCTTGCTCCCAGTGAGTAAATCAGCAAACTCATCAACAAAGTTCTATGGTGATAGACCTTTTGGCTACGCAGCAGCAAATTTGTGGAATAAACTCCCTAACAGTATTCGCCTTAGCTCAGTCAGCAACTATTTTGAAGTCACGTATGAAGACCTTTCCGATTTACAACAAACATTTGGATCCGGATTATGATCCTGTTTATGATGCAGTCCAATCACAAATCAGTTCGTCAAATCCGGGCCTAGGATTAGTTGTTTGAATCCAGGAAAGATCAGCTTAATGATGTCGCTGTGCGCGGGGACATACACACAGAGCCTCCAGCTGACGATTTCAGGTGTATCCCCATATGTTCTTAGTATGGGAGGCAAACGGGTTGTCTTTCTCTTTATCTGTTGGTCACAATATATATATGTTGAATTTCTACTTAAATTTAAAGTATTTGAAATGTGGATAATTAAGTATATCATTGTTGTTTAAAATTAGAATTTTATCTATTTGTATTGTTCGTATTGTATTATTTTGTATATTGCTCCTTTCTATGTGAAGCGCCTAGAGGACCCCTCTGCATTAGGGCTTGTACATCAAGACTTATGGCTGGTATTCTGAAAGGAGACTAACTTTAGACCTGGGTTTAAACAGGGTTAGGCCTACAGGAGGGAAACCTTTTTTTAAACATAATCTAAAAATGTGCGTAGGCGAGAAAAGTCCTCATGGATGGGCGAAACAGCCATCCAGGAGGAATTTCTCACCCGTTAACAATTTTAACTTTCAATTATTGAAAGAAAAAAGGTCCCCTCTTGTAGGACTAACCCCTGGTTTAAACCCAGGTCTAAAGTTAGTCTCCTTTCAGAATAACACCATATTATTAGTATTATTTGAGGGAGGAAATTAAATATGCTTCTTGTTGTCTTACTTAGTGAACACTTCATTGGTTTTTTTTCCACACAGGAAAAAACTTTTGATTGACCTTTTATCATGCTTTAAAACTGAATTAATCGCCTACTGTGTTCTGCAGAGCTTTTCACGTAAGTGGGACATATTCATGATGATGTATTTATATTCAGGCTTCCGAGTGTGCAAAGAAAGCTTGTATTGTACGTTTCGGTTAAAAGTCCCGATGTAATAAAATATGATTTGAATATTGTATAGCATCCGGGCATTTTAACGAGAACGACATTATTGAAACAATATATCGTTCGCCAGTGGACTAAACATCATGTCACGCAAGGTTTTTTGGTTTGAGTCAGCTGAATTTAAATAATAATAATAATATTGAATGCCTTTTTTTATTTTCGTATGATAAAAGACTATATTAGCCTCGCTAGAAAAATATTGTAATCGTCTTCGACGCGTACAATATTTGTCTAGCTCGTACAATATATCTGGATCATACTCAAAAGCCATTAAAATATATAAATATCAAGGACTGTTTTTATTAAGTGGTTCTATTGTTTCATTTTCAGTTAAGTAATTTCAGAAAATTCAGTGGGGGTGTGGGAAAAGGGATCTGGGAGATGCACAAAAAAAAAGATGCACCAAGATGAAGAGGGTGACCCCAAGAGATTTTGTGTGCAGAAGAATGCAGAAAAGGAAAAAAGAGCTTGAGGGCTGGTGGTGGAACAGGTGGAAAATTTGTGTGATGAGGTAGAATCGGTGAAAGAGTTCTCATACCTGGAGGACAGGGTAAACGTAAATGGTGAATGTGAGGTGACTATGACAACATTTAGTTGAGTTAAATTTAGGGAATAAGGAGAGTTACTACATGGGAAAGATTTCCTTTGAAGATGAAAGGAATGGTGTATAAGAGTTGTGTGAGATAAGTGATGAATGTATGGGAGTGAGATGAGGTGTCTGTGGGAAAATGAGATGGAGAAAAACAGAGAGAGCAGTGGTTAGAGCAATGTGTGAAGTTGATGGATAGGAAGAAGACTGAGGACTTGATGTTGATGTTGGGTTTGGAAGAAACGGTGGACCGGTTGGCAATGACGAATGGTGTACGTTGGTATGGGCATGTGCTGAGGAGGGATGATGAGCATGTTTTAAGAAGGGCCCTTGAGTTTGGGGTGGGCAGTTCGAGGAGGACGGGATGACCAAAGAAGACGTGGAAGAAGCAAGTGGAAGAGGAGAGAAGAAGGGTTGGGTTAAGGATAGAGGATGCACTGAATCAGACAAAGTGGAAGGAGTAGTAAATGCGAGTGTGTGGTAAATCCGGCCACCCCCATTCACGGAGACAAAACTAGATTTAATACTTTGGATTTACTTACTTATTTACAACATTGATTATTTGTGTTGATTTTATTTTACAGAGGATGCAGTCCATGTATATGCTGTAGTTAGACTAAACCGCCTCTTCCAAATGTACAGAGTGGTAAGTGTTACAACTTAATTTTGTGGTAAAAATATTTTAACTAAACACTTCAAGAAAACAAATTCTTGCCATTTAATTTTTTGGTGACCTTATTAATCTTCCTTATAAAATCCTGACAGGTCACATGGCTCTGTATAAACAGCCTTTCATAAAATTACCCAATAAATGTCTAAGATTTACTATTTTATTAACGCACGGACAATCTGTAAAACTATGGTCAAGGTTGCTTGTGCAGGAGCTATGAATGCGCCAGCACATCAGGAACCATATACCTGAACAGATTTTAAATGTCAAGAAGCTCGATTTTTGAAGCAGGAGGAGAAAACTGGAAGTAAGTACATGAAGAAAAACCTGTTGAAACTAGTATGGATTGAGAAACCAGAAACCAAATTCACATAAAGCCCCCGAGTACGAACCCCTACTGGGGATCAAACCTGAGACCTCATTGGTGAAAAGTGAGGAAGATACGCTATGCCAACCCATTCCTCCAAGCACAATAAACTAAAAAAAGAGTGCTGAAATCATACATCTTTAGGATGACTTGTTTTTATAAGTAATGTTTAGAAAATTGTTCTGGCAAACATGAACATGGCTCATGAACCCCTAATTAACAATTGTTCTGTTTCCATGATTACTTTCAGCCCCTAGCTTTCAATTATCTGGAGTCTAGTGTAGAGAATGAGACAGGAAACATAAGGTAAGTGTCTTTTCCAAGCAGAGGGTTTTTGGTCCTTATGTATTTTTGCAGGATTTTAAGTAAAGACAGCTCTTTTTCAACAAAATTTCATTAAATGATAACCCTTAAAGGTGTAGATATGGGAGAGCATGGGGTAGAAGTTAGGTTGCTTGTGCAGTACGCAAAAGGGGGCCCCGGTTGGAATCCTGAGACTTATTTGAGTTCCCAACAGTTCTGGATTTTTTTGTGGGACATATGACTTTCTGGGATCTATTTGGGTTCCAGACAGTTCTGGGTGTTCCTGTGGGACCAATGACTTTCTGGGATCTATTTGGGTTCCCAATAGTTCTGGGTGTTCCTGTGGGACCATTGACTTGTGGGATTTATTTGGGTTCCCAACAGTTCTGGATTTTCCTGTGGGGCCAATGACTTTCTGGGATTTATTTGGGTTCCCAACAGTTATGGATTTTCTTGTGGGATAAATGATTTTCTGGGATTTATTTGGGTTCCCAAATAGTTTTGGAGTTTCCTGTGGGACCATTTACTTTCTGGTGTGGGTCCAATGACTTTCTGAAATTTATTTTGGGTTCCCAACAGTTCTGGATTTTCCTGTGGGACCAATGACTTTCTGGGATTTATTTGGGTTCCCAACAGTTCTGGATTTTCCTGTGGGACCAATAAGTTTCTGAGATTTATTTGGGTTCCCAACAGTTCTGGATTTTCCTGTGGGACCAATAAGTTTCTGAGATTTATTTGGGTTCTCAACAGTTCTGGATTTTCCTTTGGGACCATTGACTTCTGGGATTTATTTGCGTTCTCAACAGTTCTGGATTTTCCTGTGGGACTAATAACTTTCTAGTATGTATTTGAGTTCACAACAGTTCTGGATTTTCCTGTGGGTCCAATGGCTTTCTGGGATTTATTTGGGTTCTCAACAGTTCTGGATTACCCTTTGGGACCAATGACTTTCTGGCATTTCTTTTGGTTTCCAACAGTTCTGGATTTTCCTGTGGGTCCAATGGCTTTCTGGGATTTATTTGGGTTCCCAACAGTTCTGGATCCAACTAGTAAGATCTAATTCAAATATTAAAATTCTTCTCTCCACTATTGCATTTGGAATTAACCAAATGAATGCAGGAGCGGCGCCAGGGTGAAATCATAGGAGGGGCGAAACATTACACGATTACCTCATATAGGTAAAAAAAACCTAATTTAAAAAAAAACAAACCCTTAAACCCCCTATTTTTCCTGAATTTTGAAACTCTCGGGGGGCCTTGCCACCCCCCTGGCACCGCTCTTGGTGCAAACACCTTGCCCTTCAGAGGGGTCACAAAAGTAACCGATCCCATGTATAAAGCGAGTACCTTCAAAGAATATTTAAAATGCAAAGCCTACATTCAATACCATGTTTGTTGTTGTCATTTTTTCTTATTTCAGGAAAGTGAAGTTTTTCTTTTACTTGGTGCTGTTCATACACATCTTATCCTGTCTGTGGTATATCAATGCCTGTCCGCCTCTCTTCAAGGCGGAACCAACAGAGAAGGACTTGAAGGATATGGTACGGACTAATTATCACTACTGCAAAAATGGGTCGTGGACCAGTAACACGGACAACAACTTTTGTAAGTATCAATCAGTCATCACTCAACTTGTGGGAGATTGTGGGAGAGCGTGGCCTAGGGGTTAGGGTGCTTGCCCGTGGTGCAAATTTACCGAAAATCCCGGGTTCGAATCCTGGTGGGGTCACTTGCTCGGATTTATTCGGGTGCTCAATTCTGGATTTAATCTGTATACGAGCTATTGATTAAATACAGAATACCGCTCTCCTCCATGGTTCACTTGGAATTGGGCAAATGAATCATGAAAGCATCCTGTCCTTCGGAGGGGATGTTAAGCCGTCGGTCCCGTGTACAGAGAGTCACAACTGTACATGTACATCGCAGTCAGTGTCGAATAAGAGTAGGGTGTAAACCCCTGACTGTTCCCAATCTGCCCCCAGCCTCAAAAGCGGGCCATGTTAGGAGTGTCCGTATCATGGATACACGCGGCCCCGGTTCAGCTTACTCAGTTGAATAAATCCTGACACCACCACAAGCCATTACTAATGACTTGTGGATACGCTAAGAAAAAGACTCAACTGATCATACCATTAATCACTGGATTAATCAAACAATATCAGCAATCAGTTAGTTGACTAATCCATCAAGTTTTTATCAGAACTAGGGACACGTCGCTGAATTCATTAAGTTTTGAGCTTTTGAAATTGCCAGTATGATGAATTTTTAAAATTTGAGTTTTTACATTTTGGGGAGATGCTATCACATGAGTTTTCCAAAAAATGAAGCAAAAAATTAGAAAGTTCCAGGATGAAGATATAAAGATGATCAAATAAAGAATTTGTATGTAAAGTTAAGGTGACTAATTTAATATTATATGACCCTGCATGTTTACTAATTCCATTCACATCTTCTGTGTAATTTATACATATTGGTCCATTTTCTTCAAATGCCATGTTGAAAAACGTAAAGACAATCGAGTGAAGAATTTGTCATATATAACCATATATGATACATGAATAAATTGGTACCATTTTCAATCTTCAAGTGCTGCAGATTATGATCAAGTAAAAATCACAATTTTCAAAATTTGCAACATGGGGTTGCTTTTTTGGAGTGAGTCACCATGGCTCCATTAAATATCTGCATCTTCTGTGGAACAGGATTCAGCAACACCTTTTATAGTTCAGGACATTCCAAATCCTAACCCATTTGAATTTTGGACATAAATCAGTCGCTTGTTTTACCTTGAAATGTAACAAGCTGAAAATATTTTCCCAATCTTCCATTTCAGATGTGCAATCACTCTTTGCACAATATATCACCAGTCTGTATTGGGCATCAGCTACGGGTGCTTCTGTTGGCTATGGCGACATCCATGCTACATCAGATAATGTTGGAGAGGTAAACTGTCATTGCATGCTGAACAACATCCCCACTGTAAAGGTTCCTTTCCTTACTCCTTCAGAAAGAACTTGGCACCTGGTGATCATTAGCAGGAGGCAGAAAGAAGGCAAAAATTACCCACTGTTTTCAGAAATAGTGTCTCCTGCAGCTCTCTGTAGAGTTCTCAGTTCTTTCCAGTATCTTAGTTATGTATGGACTTTGGATGCAAAGCAGTGCATGAGAACATCACACACATGTGCAATTACTTGAAGCAAAAAGAAGCATTTTTTGTCACCTTTTGACAAAATGGAGTCACCTACCAGTCCTAAATTCTGTCTGACCTTATGGCTGTGTGGCATGTGGCAGTATGGCCTTCTTTTCCAAGGTTGAAGTTTCAGAGAAATGTTCTCATTCAAGAAGTAAAAGGCCGATTGCGGAGAAAATCGGTTAGCAGAACCACTGACCCAAGACCCATATGGGGTGTTCACAGATTTGGGTCAAGGGTCACATAGGCCGATTAAAGGGGCATTCTTTGAAAATCTATCAATTCCTTCTTGTGCCACAAATCAATTGCTATAATCACCAAACTTGTTAGAAGAACCACTGACCCAAGGCCCCTATGTATGTTCACAGATTTGGGTCAAAGGTCATGTGGGGTGGTTCTTTCTAGAAATGCCCTTGTGTCTCTTTAAATTACAAGTACTAGTTATAGTTTCAAAATGTATAACCTCCAACAAATATTGATTTGTAAAACATTGAAAGGTCAATTTTAAGACTCTTTTTAAAAAAAAAAATACTATAGTTGAAATATTTTCCTTCTTGGAAATTTGTTATAAAAATAAAGTTTTACTCCTTTAAGAACCCTAAAGTGCTAACCTTTTCTTGTTTTTATTTCTCCCTCCCATATGGCACTGTTTTCCCATCAGATGATGCTCGCCTTGGGGTCCATGATATTCGGCATTGTGTTTTTCGGCTATGTGATAGCCAGTGTTGCTGCCAGTTTGGCCAACGCCGATGCCCAGAGAGCAAGATACCAGGAGAAACTCACCGCAATCACCAGATATCTCAAGGTTGGTGGCAGGACTGACAGTTTTTGCTGATTTTTTTTCCAATTGGCCTTATTTTGCCCTATACTCTTCTAACCCACCTAAAATAAATTGCCATTTTTGTAACTTTCTGAAAATCTTATCACTAAAGTTGATGTTTGTCAAATTTTCTCAAGATTTTGGACCTTTTTATCAAAGACAAAAATCGGGCAAAGTAGACATTGCTGCAATAAAATCAGGAAAAGTGTACCTTTTGCCTTTGGTGTGGAATTATGGGGTGCAACCACAACCCCTCCCTTGCATATGAGCCCTATAATCACAATGACTTAAATAATAGGCATATCAAATTGTGTATTTGTCATGCTTGTAACCAGATTAAAGTGTGTATTACCTTTCAATTTTTGACCCCAAAAGACCTTTGACCT
The DNA here is from genome assembly GCA_023653785.1 of Ophioderma brevispina. Classification (NCBI taxonomy): domain Eukaryota; kingdom Metazoa; phylum Echinodermata; class Ophiuroidea; order Amphilepidida; family Ophiodermatidae; genus Ophioderma; species Ophioderma brevispina. The sequence goes on along the minus strand of JAMKCH010003355.1, from coordinate 5,797 downwards.
TATCTTTGTCTTTGGAGGCCATCTTAGCTAGTAAAGCATCATACTACTGTGAATAAGCACGGTGAAAGATTTTTGTACCTGATTATAGAATGGACAGACAGAACATAATTTGGGGAAATAGAATTTTGATAATTATTAATAAATCAAATATCATTTTACTATCAGGATCAAAAAGTGGACAAGAATAAAGCACAACGAATCACCGATTACTACAACTATTTTTGGCTAAGGACCACAGGTGTCGACCCTGACTCTCTGTTTGATGGACTGCCGCTCTCCCACTGAAAGCAATGTGTCCCGTCAGTTCTATGCGGGATGTCATAAGGTATGTCCACATCAATGATACAGGGTGGGTAAAAAAACCAGGACTTTAGGGGGATTGTTGCAATAATTGCCCTGATAATTTGATTGCACTACAGGCTGATCCAAAAAGAAGTTTACTCATTTTTTGTCGTGTTTTTGTAAAAAATCTAAAAAGAACTCACTGTAAAGTCTAATTCATCGCAAGAGCAATTTCCTGAAGTCTAAATAAAAAAGGAATTTTTGATTTGCCCATGCCAAACCCAAGTTATGCTATTTGAATAAAATCAAGCCACTTTACTGACTGCAACACATCTGGGTAACTTGCATCAGTTTCTATTTAGGAGGCCAAATCACTAAATCGTGAACCTGAAGATGCATTGGTTTCGCAACTTTTTAGTGCTCAAAATTGAATTTGGCTTTTATATTCAAACCATAACTAAATATAATTCAGTCATCTCTTCCTATTCATCGCATTGTAATACCATTTTCACCATCGCAACTCACTGTTTCTTATTTATTTATTAATGTATTTATTAGTTTCCTCTTTTTGCCTGGGGAAACCCCATCAGTTGTGTAATCACTGTTTTTCAGGGGTACCCAGGGGTCCCAAACATAATACAACAAAATTGGAATCAATACCATTAGTTATAACCAAGAAATACAGAAATTACTAAAAGTATTAAAATACAATAATAAGAACAAATTTTTACATAGTAAAAGTTAAACAGTCAGCTGCTAGGATATAAACCATTGTAATTGCACCAGTAAAATTATTTCTGTTCAACGAATTGCAAAACATGCTGATTTGGTTCTTACTCTTCTAAGAGAATCTACCTCTCCCCAGATTCAATATTCGATATAATTTAATAAAATTGTCAGCATTTAGAATTTGCTCTTGATTGGTGCTTTTGAGTATAAAAGAAAAAAAAAAATCATTTTTGGCATTGAACCAGTTGCAAACCAATGGGACTTTCTTGTTTCCGCTTAGTGATTTGGTGGTAATAGCACCTGAACCAGTTACCGAGATGTGTACAGTCAGTAAAATGGGTGGTTTTATTCAAATTGTACATTTTACTAAATAATTTTAATTTGCAAATTTAAAATTCCTTTTTAGTTAGACCTTCAGAAATTGCCTCTTTGCGATGATTATTACTTTACAGTGAGTTTTCCTTTTAGATTTTTTACTAAACCACGACAAAAATGAGTAAACTTCTTTTTGAATCAGCCTTATATTCTGCCACATTAATGTTTTCTATCAAGACTTGTGGATATTTCAGCAATTCTAATGTTTTTCAGTAAAAAGTTAATTAATAACTGTCGATCAAAGTATTTGAGATTGTGGTCTTTGTCTATACTCGATGCCTAAAACAAAATTGTTTTGATTGGCGTAATAGAAAAAAAAATAGGGTAGGTAGGTCGGATTTTTTTTTTTTTTTTTTTTTTTTGTTTCACATAACCAGAACCCAAAATATATGACACAACAAATACAAAACATGGCACATCTTTCACTTTTTTTCTGTACCATCTTTTTATTTTCATTTTGGAGGCCATCATAACGCGGTGGAGGCACATAATTCGCGATACTAAATGAAATATTTGTTTTTACGTGTTTTAAAACTTTTTTCTCACAAAAAAAATAAAAATATTTAGGGTCGGCGGAAAATAGGTCGTCGGGTTAACGCCACTCAAACAATTTTTTTTTAGGCCTGATTCAATTCTGCATTTTACAATAAAGTGCACCACTATAGCAGTTAACCTTGCTAGTCCAATTTTTGACCGCAAGGGTCGACATCACCGTCTAACTTCCATTGGATGACAGCAAGTGTGTTATTATTATGTTGAAAGCAGCTTAACCAATCAGTTTTGTGTGATCAAAGAAGAAAGGATTTACTTATTGTAAATAGCCCTCTTAGTGTGCATTTGCATCAACCAACCATTATATTGACAAATTAATTTTCAGTGACGCATACATCCTGTGTAATAATTTGTATCCACAGTCTCTGCAATGTCGACTTTTCCATGATGCATCAAGAAAACATCACCTCTCCGAGGCAATCTTTGGTGGCACACCGTATATGTGAAATTGCGAGAATTATATGTATAAAATAATTGAACAATTTTTTTGTTTTTTGAAAGTTTGGGGTTTGTTTTTGTATTTTGTTTGGCTTTGGAAACTGTTTCGGCGGTCCGGTAAGTACATAATCCTGTTTCTAAAATTGTGAAAAAAAAAAGTTGGCGTATTTGAACCAGGTGTTTGAAAAATTCTCAAGGACTGGACCAAACCGAAAGGCATTGTGGGGAAAAATGGATGCGACCGGTCAGTGATTGCGGTGTTCCTTTTTCCGTGCCTGCGGGCACCGAAGTACCCGACAAAAACGTTCCAAGTCTCGCTAGGTTCTATAGTTTCAGACCCAATTCCGATACAAATATTCAAAACAAACATAGTAACGGACCCTCTGACGCAAAAACCCCATAGAACCCCTTCATTTTCCCGAGATATTTGAGATTTTTATTTACACCATTCGCTATGACGGACCTGATAATGTTAATCCTCATCGCGCAGTACAAGTACCAATTTAGATAATATCTTTCGCAAGATCTGTGACACAGACTACACCATGGAAATACTTACCGGACCGCCATAACTGCCATATTTGAATAGTTGACATAAGTTACAATTTATCTACCTTTCCCGATTACAATCGAAGAATAAAAAGAAAAATGAAGTAAATATTTCAGATTAAATATCCATGTGTTTTCCTTTCAGGTACCACTGTTTCAGAATACATAGGTAGGCTTCCAAAAGATGTTGGCCATGTGTACAACCAGTCTATTACCACCTTGCCAAAGAATACAATCGTGAGAAAATATGACTTTGGACAAGAAGTAAGTTACACAATATTTGCAAATAATTCTTACTATTATTCTCATTCAGGTGTATGCTCTGTTTGAAGCATGCCAATTCTGTTTTGTTTATTATTTAAAGACTTCACAACCGACATAATTGAATTTTGAATCCAATATGGTCCAAATAATTATCAGTAGCTGTGACTGTAGACCATGTCGTTTACTCTGTGCCACCCTGCTCAGAAAGATTACTACCCACCAAATTTTCTGAGGTTGGGTTCAGTACCAACTTGCTATCCTCAGTTGATATCAAACAGAGCTGGGTACCTTAATCGGGCGACCAGAGGACCAGTACCAAGCTCACTCTATTCTCCCCTGTAATCTTCAGATTGTTGCTGGTAAATTAAACCGCTTATACTATAAGAAGGCTCCAGAATACTATGCCATTTAATTGTCTCATTCCAGACCACAGATCTCCGGGTCCAATGCTCCATCAGATCTCACAACATTCCTCTGACCTTGCTAGTCACCAGAGTCAATTATATCTTTAAACAGTCCGCATATGGAATAGAATGCCTTCCAAAGCACATTCCTGCTATACTTATCCCAACAAAAGTGAGGCATGTTACCGTAATGAAGGCTTCATGCAGCTTGGGGGGGCAACTTACTTGAGGCGCCATTTTACATGGTGTGAAATAGTTGAACATCACTTTTTACATAGCTGAGAGAGCATGAACTGCATACTCTGTTGATCTCAAGTTTGAGGGTGACGTTCATGAGCGTGTTAGGTTTCTCACCCTTGGAAACGCAAACCTAACTTTGGAATTGCACATTTAGGCACGCGAACAAAGGCTGAGCAATCTGAAATGCTATCGAATGCAGAGTCGCGTCCTTACATCACCCTCAAACTCGAGGACTGAACAAAGTATAGTAGTGAGGTGCTTGCCTGTGGGGCAATCTACAAAAATTTCCAAGTTCGTATCCAGGTGGGGTTACACTGCTGAGAGTTATTCGGTACTCATTTCTGAATTTATTCATTAAAAAACAGAATACTGCTCTCCTCCACGGTCACTTGGAATGGGGCATGATAAAATCATGAAAAGCAATCCCATACTTCGGAGGGGACGGTAAGCTGTGTACGGTACAGAGAGTCACAACTGTACATTGTACATTGTAACCAGTTTTGAATAAGCATAGGAGTGAAACCCTGTGTCCCAATTCTACCCAGCTCAAAGGCAGACACATAAGGAGCACCCATCATCGCTAAACGTAGCACAGGATCAGCCTACTTCAGCTGCACAAATCCTGATACCCCACAAGCCCATTACCCTTGTGATTACGCAAGAAGAAGCAAGAATTCAGGCGGACAAAAGTTATATAGGCAATGGGCTAGTTTTAGCTACTGAGGTTTATCTTGCCTGATAGTCCAGCAGCGGAGGAGGAGTAGATGAAAATCGCTGATAAAGTTTTTTTCTCAGCTGATTATATTTCTTTGAAAGGTTTATAAGGGAATCCAGGTTGGTGTAAAATTGCAACCCTTGGGCAATTTGAGAAACTCCAGATGGCTTGCCATTTCACTGGAAAAAAATCCAAAATTGCCGTTTCCATGGACAAAGAACCCCCAAAAATGCTTGGTAATTGTTTTTTTCTTTTTTAATAATATTCATGATGGTCATAAAAGGATTTTATACGAAGATTATTTTCAATCAAATTTGATTAATTTGAAAAATCCCAGATGGCCACCATTTTACAAACAGAAAAACCCAACAAAAAAATGCCTTTTCACAGAGAAATCAACCCAAAATACATGTTGAAGCATTTTTCTCAATCTGATTGTATATCTCTAAATGGTACACAATATAATTAAGATGGACTGTAAAATTGCCACCCTAGGCAATTAGAAAAACATTCCAAGATGGGCCGCCTTGTGCCATAAAAAACCATAAATATTTCAGTTTGCACAGACCGGGCAACTCAAAATACATTTTGTAGATGTTATCCTGCTTATGATTATTTACTTTTTAGTATGTACGGAATTTTGTGACAAATCCACTGAGAAATGTGCGCTACTTCAAGGTCACGGAATTGCTCCAAATACCCAACTAGATAATTGGCTGACGCATGCAAGTTTTGGAAAAAAAAACAAAATACAACGTACTTCACAGCAGGTTTGAATCGTGGACCTGCCAGTACGTATTAGATAGAAGTCCCGAACCACTAGACCACGAGAAGGTTGAGGTGCAGAACTTGGGGCTTGAGAACTGAATTTTGGCGAAAGAGGGGCTTCGGAAACTGATCTGTTTACCCAATTTTATGGTGACTTACGAACTGAATTTCGGGGTTGTGTAGCCTCTTGAGGACTAACCCTGGTTTAATTCCCAGGTCTAAAGTTAGTCTCCCTTTCAGAATAACCAGCAATTAAGTAAATTTTGGCTCATAATCACCATGATTTAACATTTAGCAAAATATGTTTTGCCACTGAAATAGGTTGTTAATGAAACCAAAATTCTTGGTGTGATGGGGCTAGTTGTGGGTTTAGTTCTGAAGATCAGATAGTCCTCTTTTAGGGAGGGATAACCTATGACAGTATTGTTTATCATTATTTGGTCGTTCCATTATTATTATTTATTTGCTGTTTTGTGGTCAT